>CM060882.1:90855199-91037699 GCA_030762935.1 Hymenopus coronatus
TCAAGGAGAAAATGGACAGTACATATTGAATGATTAAAAGAGGGTTGCAGAGTTTAAAATGGGACGTATACGAACACTAACGACGAGCCTCGCTCTGGACACCCTGTAGAAGTGACAACTCCAGAGATCATTGAAAAAATGCACCTTTTAATCCTGGAAGACTGCAGATTAAAGTTGTTTGAGATAGCAGAGGCTGTAAACACATCAAAGGAACGCGCAGGTATAATTTTAAGTAATGATTTGGGCTTTCACAAGGTCTGTGCAAGATGGGTATTGCGCTTCTTGACAGCTGATCAAAAGTTGCAAAGAAAAACTGTTTCTGTTAAGCTCTACCGTAAAAATCAAGCTGAATTTTTGAGACGGCTTAGTACAATGGATACAACTTGGATACATCACTACATTCCATAAAGTAAATCACAGTCAAAACAGTGGATTGCGCCAAGTGAACCAACTCCAAAAAAGGCAAAGTCAATTTTGTCAGCTAACAAGGTTATGGCGAGTGTTTTCTGGGATGCACAGGGAATTATATTTATTGATTACTTGGAAAAGGGTAAAAGAATCACTGGTGACTACTACGCCAGCTTACTGCAACGCTTGAGTGATGAGGTAAAGAGATAAAGACCTCATTTGGCAACAACAACAAAAAATCTTATTTCCTCACAACAATGCTCCGGCCCATTTCAGTCATTGCAATGGGAAAATTCTTATGTGTTCCATTCACATGACTTTCTCTACATCTCTGCAAAAAAGTATTGTTAAAAAGCTTATGCTTCTCTTTTCTTCGTGGTAATTGAGAAAAAATTAGCAGAAATAGTTTTGTTTCTTGTTTCCTTGAAAATAGAAGCGAAATAAGGGAGTACCATAGATTAAAGTGACAGTCAAAAGCTGGTTGTTATGTGACTGAAGTTGCTTTATTTGTATGGACAGGAGTTGACAAATTCCTGTATGAGAAAAGTAGCTGAAACCAAAAATAAAGAATATCTCAAAAACAATCAACACCACGGAAAAAAAGTATATAATATAAATTGTGTGTTTTAACGTGCTCTACATTTGTTGTGTGGTAAGTTTTTATCCATCGCTTTCGGTTTAGCAGTTATGTAAAATTTCGTAAAATTGACCCAGAATAAAGTAGTCTTCAGAGGCTATTCCCAGAAAATTCCAAATATATATTTTATTTTTCAGGTAAATAACTTTAATATACGATATTTTAATAAAAATCGTTAGAGCCATTTTTTAGAAAATCAAAATTTTCGAAAAAAGTTCCATGTAAAGGGTAGTTTGGAGTGGGGGGATTTTTCTTAAAATCTTCGTGTCGCATCCCTGGAAGATACTAAACTTAAATATCAAGTTTGGTGGTTTACCGACTTTTCGTTTTTGAGTTATAGTGTTCACAGACACACGGACACACACACACGGACCTTTTTCTGAAAATACTTTTTTTTGACACAGGGGACCCTAAAACATATATTTCCGGTGAAATCTCAGTATCGAATTTTTTGGTGGAGTGCAATACATTCTCTATACACTATGTACATAGTGAATATGGAGAAAGTAATAAATATATACAATTATTGCATTAAATTTTTCAGTCTGAATTTACCTACTCAACTTGCGTCCTACTGTGTAAAAAATGTAATTAACATTAATTGACTTGTATAAACAATGAAGTCCGGGACTTAGCAGTGCTTATAACGTTGCAATTCGCCACTGGGATATGTTACCTCAAAACAATATGAGATCACCTTGTGGTTTACCAGGTATCATGCAAATCAGTTGAGAAATGTAATGCTGTGCTGGCACGTCCGTGGTAGCTCAGTGGTTAGAGCAACCTGCTTAGAGACCAATAGCCCCGTGGTTCAAATTTCCAATATGCATTGAATTTTTCAGTATACCCAAAGATATACATATTCCAATACTTATTATTTTATTATTGTTTATATAAAATAACATTTTTCTGCAGAATATGTAATAAAATTGAAGATAACTATTTTTAGTTGCGGAGTAAAAAAGTGGAAGTGAAACTTGCAAGCATATTCATAAAACGAAAACTAAATTATATGCATTTCATTATTTCAAATTTCCATAATGTTTATTAATTAAGAAATGAAGAATAAAATATGTATAATATTCTACTACCTGAGTTACATCAACCTTACAGCCGGTGAACAGTTGACACCCTAAAAGTAGGGGAATGAGGGAAGGATGTTAAGAAATTAAAACAAATCCAGAATACTGTGACTGTAGAGGGGTATTTTTTACCCTTTCCTTATTTATTTAAAAGTTTCCTCTATAAATGCGCCTACTGTTTTAAATGTACATATTTTAGAATTAAATCCTTTATTATTATAATTATTATTATTATAAATATTATTATTGTTATTATTATTATTAGTGCTACTATTGACTGATACTGGTTCACGGAGTTTTACAAACACTAAATCAAAATAAAACAAAAAACACTATTACTGAATCCATTTTGTAAAAGCATACCTATGTAACGCTTTTGGATAGTCCAAATAGTAATGAGTCAGTCACAAGGTAGAATAATTTGACTAATAACGGGTTGTGACGTTTATGATAGCGATTTCGCTGCTCTTCAATGTCAGTACTTTGGCACAAATGGTTATTACGAATTTGCTGAACATAAGTTTTAAAATGTATCCCATTAACGTAAGCAGTGCTCATTTTGCTGTGCAAACAAAAATAACCGGTAACAAAATTATAGCATTAAAACTGTGCTAAATCTGATAAAAGTACACCAGACATAAAATTCATAAAAGGGCGTAGAGTGTTATTGTATTCCGAGTGTTATTGTATTCCGAGATTTAATCTGATTAAGAGATTACAGAGGTGCTTAGTGGCTGTAATAGTTTATTGGTTTTTAAGATTAAACCAGTTTCCAGTCCGTTTATTTTGTTTGCGTCTAGCCACCCAAAACAGTTTTGCAAACACACTGTTTGGAATTGTTATAAAACTTCGCATGATATGTTATTGCCCCTTTTACTCTTCACTTAGTACATTGTGCATAGGTAGAAATTTCAAAGGAAATACACGTTTTAGGTCTCCCGCATTCAAAGAAGCATTTAAGGAAAAGGTGCGTTTGTGTGTGTGTCCGTGTGCCTATAAACACGATAACTCAAAACGAAAAGTCGGAAAAATACTAAACTTTGTATATAAATTAACTATATTGCAAAAACGCAACACAAAGATTTTGAGCAAAATCCCACCACCCCCCCCCCCCAATGCTCTTTACATGGAACAAAATTCGAAAAAGTTTGATTTACTCAAAAATGCCTAACGATTTTGTTTAACATTCTGTATATTAAAATATTCACATGGCAAATAAAATGTATATCTTCAATTTTCTGAGAATGTCCTTTAAAGTTCTCCTCATTCTGGATGACTTTTACATAATTTGTAAACCATAAGAGACATACAAAAACTAATTACACAAAAGAATAGTTCTTGTTAAAAAACGCTCTTTTTTTGAGTTAACCATTTTCCTTGTTATTGGTTTCAGTTTTAAAATACCTACACTTTTCTCTTACGGGAATTTGTCAACTCTTGAACATGCAAAGAAACGATATTCTATCACACAGCAACAGCTTTTAAAGATTTCACTATCACTTTGGCCTAGTGAACTCCCTTATTTCTCTTCTATTTACAATAAAGCAAGTAATACAACCTTTTGTGCTAATGTTTATCTCGATTAGAATGAGGTATATAAAAAAAATAAGCAATTTAATAATAATTTGTTACAGAGATGTATAGAAAGCCATGTGAATGTACAGATTTTTACTTTTACTATTGTCTACTTATATCTAAAGGTCATCTACATATGGTTTGAAAATCACATGAATATAGGGGTTACACAATTAATGTATCACACTGCTACATATCAGAAAACTCCGTGAAATTGCTTTAAAGATCCTCATTTAACTAGAAGCATAAAAATGTGTCGCAATATCAGAGAGATATATGTGCAAATAATATAAATAATCTTTCAGGAAATAGAGGAAGATATTCTAATCCGAATATTTTTTTGACAAAGACGACAAAAGTTTAAAATATGTATAAAACGGACTATTTAGAATTACTTATCCATTCATTTGTACTCGTATCTAAGTAATCAATACATTATAAATTAAAAATCTGATGTGTTCCATTCACATGACTTTCTCTACATTTCAGCAGCAAATTATTGCTTAAAAGCTTATGCTTATTTGTACTCCATGATAATCGAGAGAAAAAAAAAACTAGCAGAAATTGTCATATTACTTGCTTCCTTGTAAGTAGAAGCGAAATAAGGGAGTACCATAGGTTAAAGTGATAGTCAAAAGATGGTTGCTATGTGACTTCTTTGTATGGACAAGAGTTGACAAATTCCTGTATGAGAAAAGTATAAGCTAAAACCAATAACAAAGAATATTTAAAAAACTACCAACTCCACAAAAAATGTATATAACATAGATTGTGTGTTTTAACGTGCTCTACATTTTTCGTGTTGTAAGTTTTTGTCAATTTCTTACGGTTTAGCAGTTATTCAAAATTCCGTAAAATTCATCCAGAATAGGCTTCAGAGGCTCTTCCTAGAAAACTCAAGATATACATTTTATTTGTCAGGTAAATAGCTTTAATATTCCATATTTGAATCAAAATCATTAGAGCCATTTTTGAGAAAATCAACATTTTCAAAAAAAGTTCCATGTAAAGGGTAGTTGAGGGTGGGGGATATTTCACAAACTCTTTGTGTCGCATCTCTGTAAGATACTAAACTTAAATACCATGTTTGGTATTTTACCGACTTTTCGTTTTTGAGTTATCGTGTTCACAGACACACACATACACGCACACACACACACACACACACACACACACACACAAGGACCTTTTCCCGAAAATGCTTTTTTCAGATAAAGGGGACCCTAAAACATATATTTCCTTTGAAATCTCTGTATCAAAATTTTGGGTGGAGTGCAATACTTTCTCTATACACTATGTACATAGTACGTATAGGGAAAGTAAAGATGGACTCAACCAAATATAACTCAACTGTTTCTGCTGCGAAAAAATTATGTGAAATGATATCGTTTGTTAGTAGTGCAGTAACTATTCTTACGAATCTTACCTTTCTATTAACTTCCATTTTATCGATATAAACATTTGCAGAAATAGCTATATTATTGAATTCGTAATATATGGCAAAGGGAACAGCGACTGTCAAATCTATGTTGTCCTTAAAATTGAATACCCCTCCCATACAATGTTCCCCAGGTCGCCTTCATTCTGTTGATTTCTTTCAGGGTTGGAAGTGTTTGCGATGGTGCTCGGTGCGGCGTGGCAGGGAAAAAACAATGGTGACTACCTGCATCTCCTAATTTCTGCTGTTTGCTGGGACGAGGGCCGCTTTTGGAGAGGACGTTGGATTCTATGTGGGGATCTCGGTCTGTCTGTCCGACTATCGGGCTGCTTCAATCTGAAAGATTTAGGGGCCTTGTTATTGCTGTATTGGGGTTCCTAGTTCCGTCCGCCTGGTGTATCCTCTCACCTCATCCCTCTCTGCCCCCTCCGATCATATGCCATCCTGTTTATACAATTGTGATGAACAACTGAAAATTTACTGCATTTTAAAAGAATAAAGCATTGAACAATTCGAGTCATTGATAACGAAAATATGTGGAAACGGCTAATGTCTCAAAAGGTTATTTGAAACACATTGTGTGCTTTAAAATACTTTAGTGCGGCTTTGTCTAACACAGCCACACCATTTACACAAGATTACACAAAATTCCTTTCGAATGAAGGATATTCAACATCTACATATTATTTGATGATGGTAAATATATTTAATAATGTATATTATTCAATTTAAAATACGGTGTTACAATAATGATCTTTCCGATTACAAACTTGAATAACCATCGTTAGGTAGTAGTTATAAACATGATATTGAAATCAATATGGAAACACAAATATTTTTGTTATGTTGGTGAATCTGTTGCACATTTATCAATCTCGCTGCTAGGAGACGATATAACAGAAAAATGCAGGTGAGCATTGTGTGTGCTAGACTTTAATGTATTCCAGTCAGTTGTCACTGTACAACGCAGCTTTGGAAGAAACTTTGGTGTAGATCCATGGGCCCAGTATTCGTTAGTGGCACGCTGACTTCAAAACGAGGGGAGTACGCTATAAGCGGAAGTAGTCGGTCGTCCATCAGTAAGTGAGGCAAATGTGGAGCGTGAGAGAGAGAGCTTCACACAAAGTCAATTCACCGTAAAAGCGAGTAGAGAATTCAACATCCTCCAACAAACTGTGTGGAAGACTTTACGGAAACGTTTGAAGTTCCATCCATACCGTCTGCAATTGTTACAGGCCTTGAAACCAGACGGCAAAGTCAAGCGATAGTCTTTCTGTGAGGAGATGCAAGTCAGAATTGAAACTAAAAATGTCATCAAATCATTGGTGTTTAGTGATAAAGCCACTCTCCATCTGTCAGGAAAAGTACAAAAACGCAATTCCAGAATATAGGTTTCATAAAATCCTAACATTTATGTAGAACATGTACGCGATTCGTTTCGGTAAACTGTATTATTGCAGCCATTTTTGTTTTATATCGTCTCCTAGCAACGAAATCAAAAAATGTGCAACAGGTTCACCAACATAAAAATATTTGAGTTTCTCTTTCCATTGCTGCCAATATCATGTTTCTAAGAAGTGTCTTCCAGCGATAGTTATTCAAGTTTGTAATCGCAAAAATCATTCATTGTATATTTACAGTTTTCAAAAATGTTCCAGTGAAGGGCAGAACAAGTTGCGGATTTTTTTAAAAAAAACTCCTTGCGAGATACAGAATTTAAATAGATATTGATTATGGTATTCATCCAATACTTCGTTTTGGGGTTAAGCTGTTCATTCTCACTCTCACACACACGCACGCACACACACACACCCACAACACTCGCATATGACGAGATTCTTCTAAAAATGTGATGTTTTATTCAGGGGTTCTCAATAAAATTAATATGATAATTCCAATGAAATTATATTTTCTACCTTCTATGGACGTAGTAGAAACAGTGATCATACAAAGAAATATTCGAAGTGTTTCATTTACTTATAGTTTTCTAACTTCATTTATTAAAAGCTATACCGACCTACAAACTACTCTTAAGAAGAATTATTTTTATATACTTATTTCTAATTGAAACAAACCTTGCATAAACAGATAGGGAAATGTAGAACTCAAAAGCACACTATGTGTATTACTTTTCAAAGTGTTTATGCTTAAATTATTCTATGTTGCAAACAAATGGAATCTTGTATTATGAAATAATATTAGAAGTATTCTTAAGCAAAGCAATGTTTTAAAACACTCCTAAAATCGAATTTTGGGCAAATGTTAATATTTTGGGAGGATAGGTCTTTGTTCTTTCTTATTTAACACATTCCTGACATATTGATCCAACATATTCCTCGCCGGTGTAGGTAGTTCAGTTGGTTAGGCGCTCACCTACTGAACTAAAGGTCGCGGGTTCAAACCGAGGTTTTTAAGTGTGCTTAAAAGACACAGCCCCATGTCAATAGATTTTCTGGCTTGTTACAGAACTCTTGCAGCGAAGATCCGGCACACCGGCAGTGCAGATATGACCTGGCAATTGACCACATCGTTAGCAAATAAAATAATTCTTTTTATACACAGCCCTCACTTACCGAGTTTATATTCTCCCAAATACGTCGTTGGGTGAACATAACTGAAAGCTTGTAATTCTTCTTTTTTCATTTTCATCGACAGAGTCAGCCACTTTACCTTTGCTAAACATTTGCATATTGTAAAACTAAACACGCACAGCTTCATTTGAATCGGTAGGCAATAGAGTGGAAATGGAAATGACGCTATTTATGGACGCTCTTTAATTACTGTGATTCTCAGCGTCCCATTCTAAATTGGGCATGAAAGACCGCTTAATTTTGTTCAGATGTCAGGATTGAGGTTCTTTTACGTGCCGTAAATCTACGACACGGAACCAACGGCTTTGCTTCGCTTCCGAAGGAAGCCACGGTAAGGATTTTTATTTCTGAAAAAATCCATCGTCCTCCGCCGGGTTAGAACCCGCGACCTTAGCATGGTAACCATTACATCACGGAGGGCGACTAGGCAAGAGAGTGTCGTGTATAACGTAACATTGACAACAATTTCTACGTGAATGATGCAATACTTAATAATTGTAATATGTAAATTTCTGTGAGTAAAAAAAAAGTTGTAACAAAAATGTTGGGTACCAAATACACTGATATCGATAAAATTGAGCCCCAAATGTTTAACACTGACTCATTTAGAGATTGTTTATGGCATCATTTAAAATCATAGTGAATAAGCAAACATTTATAAATTAAACACACAAGATGATTAACATAGGTTTGCTTGTTAACACGACTGAATTTGGCCAAGCACAATATTCATGTCATACACGACCATTGCGGTTGTACAGTTCATTTTTATTTATTTGTTTTTAATTGTTTCATTTGTATAGCCCCCTTTAACTCCTAAGGCCATATCGGGATCTTTTAACTTGTAACACAACTCTTACATTCGCAGTAGGTTATTACCAGTAGGAGTTAATCATTTTATAGTATTAAATATACACACATTCACTCTCACATGCATACTTTCAAACTCTTTCGGGGACAGGGAAGAATTTTGGGGCTGGGAATCGAACCCGGGACGTCTGGGTGAGAATCCTCGTGAAACAACCTGTACAAGACAAATGTTGACGCTTATTTAACCTTTATTACACAGTATTAAACATTAATAACCAAAATGTTTAGCTAAGCTCTTAGAATAGTGTAATGGTGTCCATTACTATCATTTTTGTACAGTGCTATTATTTAAAAAAAAAAAAAAAAAAAAAAAAAAACAGTAGTGAATATTTTATAAAGTAAAATTAATTAATCCATGCACCAAACAGAATGGCGTCTCTGTGGCGTGCGTGACTCGCATCAGAAGTTACGGTTTGAAATCCCCGAGGCCGACCATCTTGAAGTCTTTTCTTTATTTTATTTTAGGTTCGCTAGTCTAATTCTGAGTTGGATAATTGATCCAAAAATTTTCCTATCATCCCTTCCATTACAGCTTATTTTCCTCTTCCCCCTCATATTAAGCATTGGGCTGATCACCCTCGTATGATTCACAATTTTCTTGCTCCTCAGCAGATAATGACCCAAGGCTGCGCTTTTTATGTTCTTAAAACAGCAGAGTAATCTACTGAAGATTAGCCCTTCTGCAGTCAAATGTAACCTATCATATTTTACGCGTAACATCAGACCGATCAGGTCGATTATTTTGAGTGGGGCCTCCCCATCCCATCCCTTTGCCAAGAACTACAGTCACTCGGATTTGAACTGGCAAAGTTTGGTTTTGAATGGATGACCACTCCATTTTATCTAATTTTAACGATCACAGCTTTTAAATTGCTTCCTTTAAGGTGTCTTGACAAGGATATAAAGCCGTTTAAGAATTAGAAGAAGTATGACTTATGCAGAAAAATAAGTCTTGTACATGCAAATGACTTGACAAATGGAATAAGTTACATGCTGGGAAATTCAACATATCTTTCTTTCTGTTCCGCTATGTTTTGTCTGCATTATGATTTTTAATAATTCTATATCTGTGCAGTTAAATATAAATCTAAAATTAGCATTTGATCATGATGACACACAAACAACAAAACTGTATACAAAATTATTTTTGCATATTGTTGGCCCTTTAAAGCAATCAGCATTGTGCTCGATAATGCTGTGTAAAATATGATTAGTCACAACACTCAATAATTACAGGAAATGAAATGGATGCAAATATGATACAACATCCGAATGGATTTATAGTATTTCATGCACCATATAAAACCAGGCAGTTCACGAATCTAAGTGAGCCATGAAACTCGATGACTATAGCTTCACATCCCGTGGGTAAATCATAGTAAGTTATCGATGACAGTATCTGTAATTATCGGCAGAGACAAAAGAATCAATTTCCATTTGCAGTCTGCCTCAGAAGTTGTATATCGCTGTGTGCAGTTGGTGTGCATGGATGTGTATTAGTCAATTTCCATATTTAAATATTTATGAACTGTTCCAGGAATGCGATTTACATAGCAATGTATCCGCGTGTTTTCGATACGTATGTGACCGCATACACCGTATGAATATCCTGCGAGACAGGGGTACCATTATAGTCATGCTATTATCACTAACATTTTCAGAACCATGAATATAGCACGTGATCGAAGCTAAGATGCTTTGCGAATGATGTTCTGTTGCATGTTTGTTTTTTGGCTACAACCTATCATGGTATTACTATTAATTTCTTATTATGACAAGATACCAATTGGATTCAACCGAAACATTACATATTTTTTCACCGTAAATATATATTTTAAAGTCCCCTTAATGGGTACATACAAGTCAAAACTGAACAAAATCCTTCAAAGTATATATTTTAACTTCCTGTGCTTAATACACAGTACATAAGTTGAAAAGATACTGCATTTAAAAAAATTCGATACCTGCCGAAATTTCACCGGAAATACAGGTTTAAGGGGGGACGTAGGCTAAAAATGGCGAATTTTTCAATTTTGTTTATTTCACTAATTAATTGTTAATACATTCAGCTTTATATTCCCAAGGTTTCGTAATCTAATTCGATTCCTTTTTGGTCCAAATAAATTAAAAACTTAGGACTTCTCATGCCACGCCCACTGTTTTTGCTTGATTATCAGCTTTGATCCCCATACAAGCCGTTGAATTCTCGAATGGTATCATCATATGTCAGTGGCTTACTGGTACTTTAGAAACTTATATCCGTAACTCGGAAATTTGAATAGGTAGACCAGGTCTAAAATTAATTGTCTAAGACACCTCCTTATTTTCTGAAAATATTTCGGTGTAGCTCATTAGCACTGTGTATATGCGCCAGTATTTAAGGAGCTCTAAATTCCTGACTTCACCGGCAAATAGCGTGCTTCCAGGTAACAAAATTCACGTTAGGTCCGTCAATGTCCAAACGAAGGCTCTATAGGCACAAAAAATTGTTATAACTGAATTCCCATTACTAATAATAGACGATAGAGTATGTAGCCTGTGTTCGGGAGGTTGAGGGTTGACATCCTTTGTATGCTAATATAACTAGGTTTCTCTCAGTTGTTTGGTAAAAATTAGAATAGATATTCTAAACAACCCAAGTGGCACTTAAATGACAAACTCAGCATAAAAAAAGTAGACGGTAAGGAAAACAACAACACAAATAATATAATAAACCGACGACTACATGAAAGTGACCACGTAACTTGCATATTATAGAACTATAAATCACTTTAACAATATTTACAAAGTGATTATAATATCCAGGCCACAACCTTCCTTTTCGGTTTTCAGTTGAAAAATAAATCATGGTGTTATCCCATAGGTAATTTAATATTTTAATTATTAAATGCCATATTCCACCACCATAATGACTGAGTATACACTAAGCACAATCAAAAGTTCTATGGTCTAAAGATTCAGCCAACATTTAATAGCAAAAAAAAAAAAATAGATGATGGAGACCAGGATAACGCCAATAAGGGATCTGCCTGTCATAGATTGACTGAGGTCCAGCCGCGATGTAATCAACAACTTAAAGCAGGACCTCATGGCACAAGGCACAAAAGACGAGTTCGCTAGGTTGACCAGGATGAAAAGCCCACTCTTGGATTTTGAGCAATAGTGCTGTCTCTTTCCAAGTTTGTCTCGTGCTTCATCTCTTCTCCGTGTCTTCGTCACTGTGAAATGTGGAGAAATACACGGCGCACAGAACTTCTGCATCTCGGTTTGCACGCATGCGATTTTGAGAAATCCTGACTTAACACAAAAAAATCTATTCTCTTCCAGAAACAAAATTTCATACAAAATAATATTTTATATAACTACGTCATGATAATCAAGATCAAGCATTAGCAGAAATGGTTTTATTACTTACTTCCTTGTAAATAGAAAGGAAATAAGGAATACATTAGGCTGAAGCAATAATCAAATGTGTTAAAATCTCTCGCTATGTGAAACAATTGAAATTTGGTTCTCTTTTGCATTCCCAGAAATAAAACAAGAGAGAGAAAGAGAGAGAAAACGAAAGTTGACTTCAGAAAAGTTTAAGTGCATTAAAACTAAAACCAATAACAAGGAATATCTCGGAAATGACCAATACCACGAGATATATATATATATATATATATATATATATATATATATATATATATGACATAAATGGTGTGCTTTAACGAGTTCTTCATTTTTGCGAAGTAAGTTTTCGTCTGTTTCTTACGGTTTATTAGCTATACAAAATCATTCAGAATGAAGAGGACTTCAGAGGTTATTTCTATCAAGTTCAAGATAGACATGTTGTCATGAAAATATCTTTAATATGCTGTATTTTAATCAAAATTTGTTCCGCGTAAAGGGTATATTGGGGTAGGGCATTTTCTTCAGAACCTTTATGTTCTATCCTTGGAAGATACTAAACTAAAAACACCAAATTTGGTATTTTACCGATTTATCGTTGAGTTATCGTTTTCACAGACACATGGGACCTCACACATACACACGCGCGCGGACCTAAAAAATGTATTTCTGTTGAAATCTCACTACGGAAGTTTTGGTGGATTACGATATCTTCTCTAGCTATATACTCTTCTCCAAGTAGAGAAAGTAAAAAGAACAGGTACACTGGGGATCTTTCAACTAAAATATGAAGCTAAAAGCGGAACCAGGGACCAGTAGCGTTGGGTTAGCAGTAAAGCGAACTCCAGTTAAGCCATATCACTTCCCTCTGCACAGTTCTGAACCTGAGCGAATAATCAGCATCGGCGGTTTTGATCTCTGAACTAGTGCTATACCGGTTCAAAGTAATATTTCATGGATTTCCAACGAGCAGAATGCTTTAACTTCATATAAAATATTCACGACTTGCGTTACAGTTCCTGCTTCCGCATGAGATACAGCAACCGTAATATCCAATATCGATGTTTGGAGGGTAACCCTAAGAAGGAAATATATTTATGACTTTCATCCGCCCTCTCGATTCTTTGCATTGGCGAGAAGAAGTCGAGAAACGAAACAGCGAAATTTATGAGGGTAACAAAAACAAGTGCAATCAGGTAGCATGTGTTTCAAAAAATATTTCTTGGGGAGGAAAGCATAGCACGGGAAATGTGAAAAGTTTAAAGTGAACTAGAAGCAGAAAAGGACCGACCTCTTCAGTGAGAGCAGTAGTTCTGCTCTATTTTTTCTTCTTTCTCTTCTTACAATAATTTTGACATTATACTTAAAGTAACTAACCAGTCTAGCAAAATAGCAGGTGATAAAGCATCATCCAGGAATTGGACGGCTGTGTAAGTATTATAGCCGTGATATTAACAGCAAGGTTTATCGAAAGACGATACTGTTAGGTATTAGGCTAAATGACTTAATATCCAGCTAGCCAGCTCACTACCCTATGGGGAAAGAGCAGTATATTTCGATTAAGTATAGTGTAAATAAATATATATTTCAGTTGCTTCAAACAATTTTATTTCATCTCTTATACTGTCTTAGAAAAGACTATTGTGGTGCACTCTTAGCTTTCGACTGCACTCGGCTGTCCCTCTGACTCAATTGTTTCTCCGAGAACTCTTCTACAATTGGACTCGATGGCCCTCTCTTATATACCCCATCAACAAAGGCGGATTGTTTGCAGAACAGATGGCTACTATCCATCCGCAGCCAAGGAAGTTTCCAGAACTGTGAGAAAGCACATGCAACACGTTTGCTTCACGCCAACAATTGCTAAGTTTTTAAACACCAACAACAATCTATGTAAAAGGAACCGGTATTCTTTCGCTCCAGCGTCGATTCCACATATGTTCCACACGTACAACAATCTAGGGGAGTCATAAAGGCGCGACTTTGCACAATAATCAGAATAACGTTTGGCACGGTGTATAATGGGAATAATACCATGTGAACCTGTATGTCCGATTGTGTTTGCTAAGCATAGTTGTGCTGTTTATTACGGATAGTGTGTTTATTTCCTTGAACCTTGCTCCAACGAAATTACATGCGGATTGTAAATAATGTATCGAATGATGCACTAATTCTTTGGGGTTCACGACTTATACATTGTCAGAAAAGTTTAAATAGATTACGTGAAACGAATTACAGACGAAAGTTTTAAGTGAGAAAAAATTAGAAGACATACGATATCCTAGTAAGTTTCCTTTACTGGAAAAACACGAGGAAAACCTCCTGTAAATCTGTATCTCATTAAGATACGTCTAAAATTCATTGTATCATTAACAATTCCATTGTAAACTATTTCACCGTATACATTAGGCATTTATTCTTGGAGAATTAAACATCTGACTCGTAATATATAAATATTCATGATATAGCTTAGGACATGCCTGAAGAGCTCTCTCACATTGGTGCGCAAACATTGCAATCCTTTCCTTACCCACTCCATTATGCCAGCTAGGCTAATCAACATGGCAAAGCTAGACTTTAAGGTATGATTATAAAAATTCAAGGAGTGACAACGCTCCAGTTTAAAGGAAAATAGCCTAATATATAAATCATAATAAATCAACCTAACGGAGCAGTTAAACTGTTAGTAATATATATTGATTTTAAATCGAATTGGAAAGATCGTATTAATTTTATTTGCAAAAGATGGTCCACATATTTGGCTATTTAATAAATTATTTTCTAAATAAGAAAGTATATTTCGCCTTATTTCAGAGTGTTATTGCTTATGGACTTATGTTTTATGGCCTAGTACACATTTAATAGTACTTTCTGGCTACAAGAAGGTTGTTAGATTCTTAGCTAAGTATCCTGTATCGTGCAATTCATTGTTTATTAGTAACGAATCTTGACGGATTAAAATTTGTATTCATATGAACTAATATTACATGTAAAAATTGTAGACACATTTAAAAGGAGAGTACAAAATTCGCTCCCTATCACAGCCATATCTAGTCATGGCCTGGCCCTGGTAAATGCGGCAAAGTCACAGCCCATCCTATCAGTTGAACAGCACTGCACGTATTTCAGTGCAAGGTTCTCCCTTCGCCTGTATACTAATGCCAATATTTCACTGTTGTGGTATCTGTAGCAATATAAATTTGAATAAACATACCGGATATATTTGTGGTGCTAGAGTGCGTAAGAAATCATGATAATATAATGAAAACAAAATTCTTTCAGTTATCTAATCTACCTACTAAATGGATTTGCTCTGTTCCAAGAACAGATTGGTCACCATTTAGCAGATCAGTGGAAGGCTTGAACTTTACAGGAAAGTTACCTAAGTTTATATTAGAAATATGCAGACGAGAACTTAAATGCGTGTTTTTGTAAACGCAATCCAGTTGTTTCCGAATTTGCCTTCATATCTAAGTTTTCAAAATAAATAAACAACAAAAAAAACAAAACAAAAATCCCAACAGTGAAGAGAAGAAATTTAACATCGCCTTATAAAACTAAAGAAAGAACAAGGAAATCGTGTACAGTATTTTCCCAGTTTTGAAAATAAACTATCCCATAACTGCCTAAAAAGAATAACTGGCCTAGTGTAAAATAGTGTCAAAGTGCACATAAATGCTGAAAGTCTACCAAACAAGATCTTCAAGTATGTAGAAATGCGTTGCTTGGGGAATGGATTCAACTTCCACCCCTAATAAGACATCTGTGATTTTTATGTTCCACCATATATCAAAACAACAGAATCATTCTGTTATTCCAAATTACCTCATCCTTACAATTTTGAAGTTGGTAAAGATTAAAACAGCTTTAAAAATTCGATTCTTTGTTTAATTTGTTTGAACCGACATTCTCACCATGGTTTAATTACAAATTAGATTCAAAACAAAGAGGTGTATATCTTTTCCTTTGAATTACACTGTAATTAAAAATGCAATATCTAGAATGAGAAACATACAATTAAATAATAATTATCTCAAGGGCAAAGAAAGTGTTTTCAGACTATTTGAACAATAGAAGTAAATTTTAAATACGGTTGTGAATTCCTCATGTATACCAAAATCGGTCTAAATACAACTTAATACTGAATTTAAGTTTTTAACATGTCCCATCTCCCCTAAGAAAATGCATTGCAAAAGCAGCCTTAAAAGAAAATATCCATTTTGTAACGGTAAGTCAATAGCCGTAGTCTATTAAAAAATTGAGCTTTTAATCAGTTAGGGCTAAGAGGTCCTGTAAATAATGCATATCAGTGTACCAATCAAAACAAGATAATAAATAAAAAAACACAAAAAGCGTGGAGGTTTTCAGACAGTTAAAAGATACATAGCAAAGAATTCGCTGTGTCATTTTGCCGGATAAGGACGGTCAGGCGAAAAGACGACTATGTCCCAATTTTATAGCGTTTAACGCCCGCTTTTACTACATATGGCACCGCAGGCGATAATACATAGGGCGAAGATAGAACACCGGTGGAAATCGATGGCGGGGAAACCGGAGAACCTGGAGAAAACCAGCCTTTGTGCGGCTTTGTCCCCCATAAATCTCAAATGCGGCCGCTTGGGATGCCTTAGTGTAAGGTCTAACCACTCAGCCACGGCGCGGCGTCTCTTATCCATCCCTTTTAAAATTTGAGCATTAGTATTTCAGTGAAGATGTATTTTAATGCGACAATACCATTAACTCTTTGTAACAAGGCTGAATGAATTGACTATTGAATTCATCTCTCTGCCTATATCATCAAGCATGACATTGATAAATTGGTGTCAATAAAATGTTTCAGCGTTCTAATAAACACCCAAGAAGGGTTAGTAGAGCCGCATTTGAGGAATAAAGACCTTAAAATAAATTTTGGTATCTACTCACCTCCTTGAAAGTCGACTAGCTCCACTGCTGTTGCACTTAACATGAACAGGTGGAACGAGGGACGAGACACTTGCCGTCAGTTTACCAGATCCTCAAGAGTTTTCTTAGGACAGTAAAGAGTAGAACATTTATAAACTTGAGTGTTGATATTTCCAAGGACATTCTGTACAGTATAATCCTAAGGTCTCTAAGGTCTTGAAAACTTATGCATCCCAAAGATATCACTCAACTAATCGCTCATAACACTAACGTCAATAACTTATTACATTTTCAGCAAAGCGACATTAATCCAACTGTACAGGCATCTGCTGTAGCTGCATTTTAGACTATTCAGTTCCATTATTGTAAATACATTCAAGAGTTATTCAGTTAATGCATTCAGGGCAGCTTCAACTCGGTTGACCGTGTAACATTATTTACCACACTCACACCCCAAACAGTCCGCTCTGCGGCAGAAAATATTGCGACGATAGGGAAGTTAAACGCCGTATATATTTCCTGGCTCTGATAAATTCAAGCCATTATTTTTTTTTAATTTAGTCTCAGGGAGCAATTCCGCCCATGAAAACAATTTCATCATTCTTTTGTTCTGGGATAATGCCTCTTTTGGAGGCTTTCCAAGTTACTTGAGGAGGAGGAGCATAGAGGGGGTGGGACGAAGGTCTCTTTTTCTATAGATAGAGTGCCCTTTGCTGGAAATAGGAGCACTGACCTTAAGGTCATGTCATCTTTAACAAAAACCTTTCCACCTTCTGTATTCACAGGGTAACACAGGAATTTCTCCTGTGAAAACTTAACGATTCTTTCGAAGTTCATTGGTGTGATTCTCATTCAGGGAACTTCAAAGCCTGCATTTACCGTAAGATTTCGGCATCAACACTTTTGGAAGAGATCTTTACACGAGGTAAGTGACAGTGAAGCCGAAATAACAAATGTAGTTCATATATTTTTGCAAGTGTTTTAAATAAGATTTTCTACCTATTCTACAACGTATTCTTACAAAAGCATGTTCTTCCATGCACTTCATACTATTTGGGCTAAACATTAATAGAAATCCTCTTTTTTTTAATAAAATCTGGACATCTATTACCAACACTTGCTTCACTTGGTCACGGTGTAAATGGAGTACCCTGGACGCGCTTTATTTGCAGATGTCTGCAAACCTGCAAGAGGATGACAACGAAAGTTGTGGAAACGCGCATCCAGGGTACTCCATCTACACCTTGACCAAGTGAAGCAAGTGTTGGTAATAGATGTCCAAATTTTAATCAAATTGACAGCTTCACTGCATGTAATGCCTTTTTTAACATTTAAAAAAAATCCTCTTATTACTTAGTTACTTATAACGAAATAAGTGAGTAAGGCTAAAGCGACAGTCAAATATTTTTAAAGTTGTCGCTATGCGATCGTCATTATAATTCGGTTCTTTTTCTATGGTCAATAATGCTACAAAAGAGGGATGGAACGTTTGAGGACTTTAATCTGCAAAATATTATTAAGGAAGGGGTTTGAGGCGGGTTTAAGTAGAGATTGGTGATTTTCGCTCATACGTTGTGATGTCTGGTTGCTCTGCTTCCCCTGGCCCAGCAGTTAGTCCCACCTTTAATACCCGTCAGAAGATATCTCTAAAAATCTGATGTGTTCCATTGATATGGCTTTCTCTACATCATTGTAAAAAATTATTGTTAAAAACCATATACTTCTACTTACTTTAAGATAGTCGAAATAAAACATTAGGAGAAATTGTCTTGATTACTTGCTTTCTTGCAAGTAGAAAGATAATAAGGAAATGCACTAAGCTAAAACGATAGTCAAATATTTTAAAAGCTGCTTGCCATGTGGATGAAATCCGTTTCTATGCAGACCCAAGGGTTCACAACTTTCCGTGTGAAAAAAGTTTAAGGATTCTAAATCTGAAACAAATAAAAAGGAATAGGTTAAAGATGAATGCAAGTTTACAACGCGTATCTCCTAGAATCATTTTTGTGTTCCTTTTAACCAGATGCCGTTCTGCGAAAGCATTTTATCGTATCTGCACATTGACGCTTTGAATTATTATGTTACTAGGAAAGCTACCTTATTTTCAGGCTAACATGGACATAACTTGCTTTACAATTACAATGCAATGTAACGTATTAAATTTGTTTTTCAGTTATACAATATGCAATCTTAATTTAAATAATATGTCTAAATGTTATATCTTAATGTCTAAATTATATACAGTTTGTATTAATTCGTGGAGTTCTAACTCACGGCATATAATCGTCCGGTTTACTTTTACAGTTTCAACTGTTTCTTTACATTTTTTCCAACACATCTAATTATTTCTTATGTCAGAGAAAATGCTTACAGTTTCTCTGATCCATACACACTACGTATTTCTTGTTTTAATACATCTCACAATAATATGATATTTTCAAATAATAATATTTTCACGAAACATAATATAGCGATGCAATCTTTCTTGTACTGGGTGTTTTCACATAACATTCTTGTAACGCGTTACCTCTCTTGACGTCACGAAACATTTTCTTTGGCATGTTTTTTTTTTTTTTTCAGTTGCTCTTAAGGTTAGAGTAATTAAAATGACATAATAAATACGCAGTTAACGGGAATTATTAGCTATGGTTAAATTCTGTGTTACATTTCATCCCGAGATATTGTAGCATTAGTTGTAGCATTAGGAAAGTACGTTTGGTGTTTGATTTCTGTATACTTCCAATATATTTGACAACAGAAAAACTGATCTTTTACCTTGACATAAATTTCTCAACCCTTTATTGTATATCCTAATAAATATTCTTATAAAAGCTTATTTTTCTATATACTTGATTTGAATTAAGATAAACCTTTGTAGAAATAGTCACATTACCCATTCGTTATAATACCAAGCGAATGCGAGAGGCAGATTCGGAATAAAATATTCGTTGGTCAGGATCCGAACCACAATATTCGGTTTTCCTTTCAGCTACTCTTCCATTTGAACTATGAAACCAATACTGGCAAACAATGATATGTTCTGTGTAAATCGAATTTTTCAGGTAAAAGCATGGCGCTCCCTTGAGATAACGCATTCCATTTTATTCTGAAATAAACATTCTAGCTTGCGGAAGAATAATCAATAAAACTGAATTTATGTTTTCTCAATGAATGTGAAACTATCTTGGGTCCGAATAAACGATGTCATCAGCTACAGCTGGCTAGATGCTTTACTAAACCCTTACCAACATAACACACTGCTCATTATATTGACACATTGTTTTGTTTTGTTTGTTTCATAACTTATGTACACTGGTTACACTACTTTGCATTATACCAATATGTGATCCGGATTTGGTATTTTCGCCATTCTGTCATTAGAAGTCCTTTTTAGTTAATAGTTTATTACAAACTTTTAAGACCCCAAGCCACTAAACATAGCCAAGGCATGTTTTTTTTTTTTTTTTTTTTTTTTTTTTTTTAAGTATAAAAGAGGAGCAGTTGCGGATGATCCCAAGAAGAAGTCAAAACTTCGGCAATCTAGTGGATTTCACATGTAGACATGTTAATGCTTTCAACATTTTCAAATCTGGATCACATGTGGAGATTTTACCTACCACTTACACTACGCAACTATCTTTACCTTTGTTTCTATCGAGTGCATAATAGGTAAAGAAGGTATTGCTTTCCACAAAAGAACTCAATTTACTGAAAATGCATGCATAAAAAGGCTGCTCAAGAAAAAGACTTGTATGTGCGTGTGCGTGTGCGTGTGTGTGTGTGTGTGTGTGTCCGAGAACAACGTAGTATAATATATTAAAACTAAAAGTTCACCTGCATCTTCAAGGACGCCCTCCGAAAAATTTGAAGGGAATTCCAAACCAAACTATTCCTTACATATTTTCGAAATTTTAGATGTACTCAAACATATCGCAAATGATATATATTATTACCATATATTTAAAACATTCTCATGACAAAATTCGTGTCGTAAATTTTCTGAGACTAGCCTCTTAAGTCCTCTTCTTTCTCATAAGCTTTGAATACTTGTAAAATCTAAGGATAGGAAAAATCATATTAATTTTTTCTTCACCCCCCCCCTCAAAAGTCTTATTTATATGAATGAACTATTACGAAGATTTGTTTACAATGCAAATAGTTTAACTGTATATGGGGGTCATTTTGAACGCCTTATCAAATAATTATGATTTCATATGTTAGATAACCGTGTAAATTGTAGATAAAATTAATAAACAAGCTATGAAAGAAATTAAATTTTTCATGTAATCAAGCAATAGATTATCTAAATAAAGAAATATTATTTTTTTAATGTGTTAATTTTAATCTTATATCAATTGTTTGTTACTTTAGAAATATTCCGTGATTATATAATTATATATATATATATATATATATATATATATATATATATATATATATAGTTATACTGCTTATTACGCATTTTGTAATCAAAAGAAGAAATAATTTACGGGGCAAGTTTGTACGTAAGGAAACATCCAAATATAAAACCACATGCATATATTCAAACCATGGGGGAAAACACAATGTGTTCCGTTCACATGACTTTCTCTATCTGTTCAATTCTTACAAAAGATTACTCTTAACTGCTAATGTTAATCAAGACAAACATTTATAGAAACGGTCTCAATACTTAGTTCCTTATAAGTAGTAGAGAAATAAGGGAACACACAAGGCTAAACGGGTAGTCAAATCTTTCAAAAGCTGTAGCTATGCGATTGTCTTTGAACTACGGTTCTCTTTCCATGACCGGAGTAAAACAAGAGAGATTGAAACGAATGAGGACCTCAAATTTGAAAAACTTTTAGGACTTTTAAAAGCAATAACAGGAATACTTCTGAAATGGCTAACTCTACAAAAAAAAACTGCACTACATAAATTGTTTGATTTTACGAAATGTATATTTGTAAGTACTAAGTGTTTGTGTGTCTCTTAAGATTTACCAGTTATACAAAAGCCATTTAGAATGAAGAGGACTATTCCTTCGTATTATTTGCCATGTAAGCATATGTAACACACGACATTTTAATCAAAATCGTTAAGCCATTTTTTAGAAAATCGAAAATTTCAGAAAATGCTCCACATAAAGGATAGTTTAGGTTGAGAGACTTCCATAAAAATGTTCATGTCGCATTCATGAAAGATACTTAGGTGCAAAGTTTGGGGTTTTAACGACTTTTTGTTTTTAAATTGCGTTGTCTACACACACATACACACACGCGCGCAGGCGGTTGGGTGCGTTCGCTTCACCTAAGAATGTTATCTTTTAGGGTTTTCAAAATGTGTACTTCCGTTGAAATCTCGGTATCGAATTGTTTAATGGAATGCAACACCATTTTACCATTGCACATATGTCCTAGAGAAAGTAAAAATTAAGCCATAGATATACACACAAATATTTAATAGGCCAGTGGAGATAACCTCACGATGGAAGAAGAAACAAAACTGCATCGCAGATGACGACTGCGAGGGAAGATGGAGGTGTGTCCTGAAAGCGTTAAATACCTCATATATCAAGAACTAGTTTAACAGCGGCAGTTAATTATTCCTATGGCGTGGTTTGCGAGAAGCAGAGGCAAAGCCGAGGATGGATGTTAAATTTAATACCAAAAACGTTGGGCCATTGGATATATCTTGTTCTGAAAGACCTCAGGGTGTCTGCTGGCACAAGTATGAATATGGTAATGTTTCCCTTCTAAAGAACTGACTGCATGTTTGATATTCCGAAGGCGCTTGAATCTCGTCACTTCCGTTTGTTTATGACTGCAGTCTCGAAGAACGGGATGTAACATACCATTTTGAACTGCTCAGTGCAGTGCACCAAGATAATTTTACTTGCCAACTAATTTCTGCATCACTTAACGCCAATAAATGTAGCATCTTTTATCAATATTTTATTATCATGTCTGCCATGTTACATTGTCGTATAAAAGATATATTGAGATCGTATATATTGAGAGAGTGCATGTTGAGGACTCAATAATTTTAAAAAAGTATTTTCATAATCAGGTCCCTGTGTGCGCGAGTGTTTGCGAACAACATAATAGAGAAAAGTAAAAGTTTAATAATTAACAAGTTAGAAAGCAAATATCCCGAAGATGGAACACGAAGATTTTAAAGAAAATCCTCCTGCAAAGATTCTCTTAAAATGGAAAATTTTTCGAACCTTTGTCAAAAATGGCTCTGATAGTTTGAATTAAACAAGGTATATTAAACATACGAGGACCTATTTATATTTTTAGCCTTGGAAACACAGATTGCTGTAGCTACCACCAGGTGGTTCCACTGGATACTTTGACATTATTTGCTTAGCCTACTTCAGATATGCTATCAATACGGCGTTATTTGTTGCTTATAGCGACTTTAAAATTGCGTATCAGCGAAGAGAGAGAATTAACTTGAGGAAATGTTCACGAGATGATTTATGATGATTTTCGACTTATAATATCAAGATAATAGTATAATGATCAACTTATTAATACATTTGGCGATGAAGCTCCATCTTTTGCCACTGTAAAAAGCTGGTATAACGAGTTAAATCGTGGTCACCGTTCGCTCACCAAATTCATGATGGTCGTCCAATATCAGTTGTAGTACCAGAAAACATTGATGCTGCGGCATAAAAAAAGTATAGACCAAAATCTTCATGTCACATACTGTGAGATAGAGGTACCCCAGCATGTGTAAAATATTGTATGATCATTTAGCTGTGAAACAAGTTTGCTGTTGTTGAATCCCACATAATCACAGAAACTTAAAAGGCTGTTCGTGTCAATTGAGCCACACAAATGCTCAAGAAACACAATAGTGGGGCTTCAAAAGACCTATGTATAAGATTGTAACAAGTGATGAATCATGGATCTTTGCTTACGATCCGGAGTATAAAGAGCTGTCGACTATACGAGTATTTCAAGATGAACCAAATCCAACTGAAGTTGATCGCACTGAACCACAAATGATCAACTTTTTTAGAAAAACTGGTCATGTGGCAACATTGTTTTTAGAGAAAGGTAAAACAATCAAGTCTAAAAGGTACACAACCATTTGCTTGCCGGAAGTGAAATAAGGAAAACAAACAAACCCCGTTGGATCGTTCATCAAGACAATGAGAGCACTCACACATTTCGTCTGTCAACGGACTATTTGAACACACAAAAAGCGAATTGATGACTCATCCTCGTTCAGCTCCAATTTGACCTCAATAACTTCTTTTGTTCCCGAACACCAGGAATAAAATGTTAGGACAATTACTTTCATTAGCAGAAGAAACCGTTGATGCGTTCAAAAACCATGTTTTTGAAGCGTCTTAAGTAGATTGGAAAAAATCTGATGTGTTCCATTCACATACCTTTCTCTGCAATTCTGCAATAATTATTGTTAAAAAGCTTATGCTTCTATTTACTTCCTGCTAATCGAGAAAAAATTAGCAGAAATAGTCTTATTATTTGCTTCATTGTAAGTAGGAGCGAAATAAGGGAGTATCATAGGTTAAAGTGATAGTCAAACGATGTTTGTTATGTGACTGAGGTTCCTCTGTATGATCACGAGTTCACGAAGTCCTGTATGAGAAAAGTATGTTTTTATAGCTGAAACCAAAAACAAGGAATATCTCAAAAACAATCAACTCCACGAAAAAAGTATATAACATAAATTGTGTGTTTTAAAGTGCTCTACATTTTTTGTGTGGTAAGTTTTTGTCCATCTCTTGCGGTTCCGCAGTTATGCAAAATTCCGTAAAATTGACCGAGAATTCAGTAGTCTTTAGAGACTATTTCCAGAAAATCAAATGTATACATTTTATTTGTCAGGTAATATCTTTAATGTTCGAAATTATAATCAAAATCGTTAGAGCCATTTTTAAAAAATCAAAATTTTCGAAAAAAGTTCCATGTAAAGGGTAGTTTGGGGTGGGGAGATTTTTCTCAAAATCTTCGTGTCGCATCCCAGGAAGATACTGAACTTAAATACCGACTTTTCGTTTTTGGATTATCGTGTTCACAGACACACGGACACACACGGACCTTTTTCTGAAAATCCTTTTTTTTATACAGGGGACCCTAAAACATATATTTCCGGTGAAATCTCAGTATCGAATTTTTTGGTGGAGTGCAATACCTACTCTATACACCATATACATAGTAAGTATAGAGAAAGTAAAAATGCTATGTTTGAACGCATGCAAATGTACTGATCATAAAGGCGCAATTACTGTTTTTATTATTAGACTCAAAATATAAATAGTGCCCTTCGTAGGTACATAAATTACATATATCGAAATCCTAGGAATAGTGCTTTTCACTTTCTTTACACGTAGCATGTACATAGTGTATAGAGAAGATATTGTATTGCACCCAAAATTTCGATACCGAGATTTCACCGGAAAGATATCTTTTGAGACCCCGTGAATCCAAAAGGACCTATCGTTTCTAAATAATTTAATTTAAATGATCTTTGAAAACGTTAGTTCTCTATCAATACTTTTCTAAGCATTTTCTTCAACTGCAAAGACCGTTACAGTAAATATTGTTTATCATGTTGATATTATTTCAGTACTGCAATCAAGTTCTCACTTAGAAAGCAATTTGTGTGAAACTTACTAGCGCTATATTCTGTTTAAGTTGTTGCGCTATCTCATCAGACAGATGAACGCTTTCAAAGCTAAGTTTGGAGTTGGTCGTAAACATCGCCGCTGCGCGCAAGAACATCGTCTCGGTGTACCACATTTTGCAGCAAAACAGGAGCAGATGTTAGACTCTGCATAATTTGCCGTGATGATGCACATCTGTACGCTCCCCTTTAAGCACATAAAACAGCGGCGCAGCGACCTCTCCATGTTGATGGGCAGGGGAGACCTTTTCTCTGCCGCGGTATGTTTACTAATGTGCTGAATTTCATCTTATCGATATCATAACAATCATTATATTGGCGTTGTAGATTATTACTGTCTAATCTAGAGCAGTACTGGCATTTTCTAGAGGTATGAACACCGTTTGAATAGTTCTTATAAGGAAAACCTCGATTCGGACATATTTTAACCGAAAAATCTCTGCTAAGTTTCGTTTATGCTTAAACATTGTGCATGTGAGTGCACAGAATAGGTGCCTCCAAAGTCTACGTCACCAGAGATACTGTACTGCACTACAAAAGGTATTGTGGGCATCTGGCGAACTGCAAATATCTGCCACAGATCACAGTGAGGGGTAAATTTGGTAGAGAAATTACGGCACAAGAGTATTCAACTTTTAACTGCGCACATAGATCTGCATTGGTATCAGAGGACATGAATGCGATTTTACTGTTTACAATTTTCAAAAATTCTTCAGTTCCTGGAGTTGTATTCAACCTGCATCCATGTAGTTATACACTTTTAATCATTATCACATTTCTACATCCCTAAAAATATTAAGCTTATATTTACAATAACCTATAAAGTATGTTTAAAGCTTGATGAATGTATTGAATTATGCTCGTATGTAGCATTTAATGATAATGTTAACAAAGATGATATTGCCTTTAATAATAGTAGACTATTATTATTATTATTATTATTATTATTATTATTGGATGTGATAATCAGTGCATTTACACTTGATTCATTATGGTTAAAATTACTCGCCTCTTATGTTCATGTGTTCTTTATGACTCGCAATATAATGACGTCTTATATATCTCCCGTGAACTCTTGGAACAAATAAGGCACCTTACAGGCGATTTTCTTAGGAATGTCATGCTCGTAGTCCAAGGAAATTCCCGCCACAAATACACGCTTGAGCAGTGTATTACTTTCTCTACACGTACTATATACATAGTGTACAGAGCAGGTATTGTAATGCACCAAAAAATTCGATACCGAGATTTCATCGGAAATACATGTTTTGAAACCCCCTGAATCCAAAAAAATTTAAAAATGTTGGTGTGTGTGTGTCTGTCGGCAGCATAGCTCAAAAACGTTAAATACCAAACTTATCAAAAATGGTTTAATGATTTTGATTAAAATATCGTATATTAAAAATATTTACCAGAAAAATAAAATGTATATCTTGAATTTTCTGGGAATAGCCACTGAAGACTACTTTATTCTAGATGAAGTTTACGGAATTTTGCATAACTGCTAAACCGTAAGAGATGGACAAAAACTTAACACACAAAAAATGTAGAGCACGTTAAAACACGCAATTTATGTAAAATACATTTTTTCGTGGAGTTGGTCGTTTTTGAGATATTCCTTGTTATTGGTTTCGGCTTTGAAAAACTTATACTGTTCTTATACAGGAATTTGTCAACTTCTGTCCAATCAAACAAAGGAACATCAGTCACATGGCAACTATCTTTTTACTGTTACTTTAACCTATGGTACTTCCTTATTTTGTTTCTACTTACAAGGAAGCAAGTAATAAGACCATTTTTGCTAAATTTTTCTCGATCAGCATGAAGTAAATAGAAGCATAAGCGTTTTAACAATATATATCATTTTTGCAAAGATGTAGAGAAAGTCATGTGAATGAACACATATTTTCTTTATCTACGATACATAGGTGAAAATTGAATCATGTAGGCAGATGTGCAGGCAATTTCAGCAACAATTTTCAAGTTATTCAGTTCTTGGTAGAGACAATGTGAGATGTTTGACCAATACATTTGGGATTGCTAAACGTTAAACCAAAGAAGTGAAAAATGAAATGAATTTCATTTAGCTACAGTGGTTCTCAGCGTCCCATTCTATACTGGGCGTGAAAGACCGCTTAATTTTGCTCAGAGGCATCTTTATCAGTTTTGAGGTTCTGTGACGTGGGGCAAACAGCTTACTTCCCTTCCGAAGGAAGCCATGCTAAAAAGAACATTAGTTCTTAAGAAAACTTTATGTTCAAGAACATGCAAACTTTAAGAAATACTAGTGCCATTCACTCGATTCGCTTTGTCCTATTTATTTATTTACAAATGATTTGCCTAAAATATTTCCCACAATTTGTTAAGTAATGAGCAGGAGTTCCATTTTGCTGAAAATGCAGCAAATCAAATAATTTGGTTTCACCTTCCCAACATCAAATATGAACATACATCTGAAAATCATTTATTGTTGAATCACAGGTCCGAATTGACGCTAATTGCAGGAGTGGCTTCCTTCTGCTTCGACGCATGTTTTAAGATTGTGTCCTATGCTATCGCATAAATATATTATGTTGTAAATTTCTGGAGCGCTACATATTTAGTCAAAACCTGTGAGGATACGCTCTCTCAGAGTGTAGTACAAGAGTTGGTCAAGACATATCCAGTACATAATTTATCATTCAAAAAATTACGTACTTTCCAATTGAAATGAGCTGGCGCACCATCGTGTAAAAACCAAATTTCTTGGGTGACGTCCAAGGGCAGATCATTATTAAATAATGGCATTATTTTCTGAGGATCTGTAGATACGATTCTGCATCCAGGCCGGAGGAAATATACTAATAACGGATACTTATTACGTCCATTGCCATTACCTCTATGAAACGTTCTCTAGTCATTTTCGTAATTTTAAAGTATCTTAAAAAACTTTTCTTACTTTTTCTATTTACCTCATATTTATTCACTTAAATCTTCGAAGAAATAGCTCATACATAAATCGTAATCGGCATAAAATAACACAGGAGGTTAGTCCAATCTTCCTATGAATGAAATTACATTATTCCCATGGCATCAGGGAAACATGTGCAAACGACAAAATAGTACAAATGCCATTAGGCACGAATATGAAAATAATTGATGCCACAAATTACTTGAAAAATTGTTTCTTCTCAGAAAATTTAAGATATACTTTTATTAGTATGAAAATACATTTAAAACATATATTTTAATAAAACCCGTTAAATCCATTTATGAGGGTTGCGGTAGGCGAATTTTCTTGAAAATCTTAGCATAGATGAACCTGATCTTTTTATACCTAGATTAATATGTATCCGATATTTGCTTTGCAACATTCTACTTCTCTCACGCTCACGCACTCAGAGAGAGAGAGAGAGAGAGAGAGAGAGAGAGAAAGAGAGAGGGAGTGTGTTCAAATAAACGAGGGCTCACAGCACGATTTTCGACGAGATCTTTATATAAATAATTGTTAAATGAAATATAATAACTCCCACTACTATTAACTATAGGCAAGTGGTAGAGGAAATAATTGGACATGAATATGACAAAAAGTAATGATAAATCTGATATGATCCATTCACATGACTTTCTCTACATCTGTTACAAATTATTGTTAATAAACTTATTCTTCTTTCTGTTTAATGCTGAAGTACTAACAGAAATGGTACACTAGGCTGAATCGACAGTCAAATGTTTTAAAATGTGGTAGCTATGGGATTGAAATTCGTTTCTTTGTGTAGCCAGGAGATGACAATTTCTCGTTTGAGAAAAGTTGAAGTATTTTAAAGCTGAAATCAATAACAAAGGATATCTCAAAAACGGCCAACCTCACGAAAAAAATGTATATGACATAAATTGTGTGTTTTATCGTGATCTACATTTTTTATATATTAAGGTTTTGTCTATCTCTTACGGTTTACTAGTTATGCCAAATTCCGAAAAATTCATCCAGAATCGTCTTCAGAGGTTATTGCCAGAAAAATCAAGATATGAATTTATTTGTCATTTAAATAACTTACATACAAGATATTTTAATCAAATTCGTTAGAGCTATTTTTGAGAAAATCAAAATTTTCTAAATTCTTTACAAGTAAAGGGTAGTTGGAGGTCGAAGAAACCAAGCTTAAATTAACTTCGTTTTTGAGCTATGCTATCAACACACACACACGCACACACCTGAGCCTTTTTTCTAAAAATGATTTTTTTTTATTCAGGGGGACCCAAAACATGTATTTCCCTTGAAATCTGGGTATCGAATTTTTGGGTGCATTGCAATATCTTCTCAATACACTAGGTGCATGGCACGTGTAGAGAAAACAAAAATAGTCCTACCGAGCTCGAGATTTTCAAGCTTACAATGAATACACAAAGTAATAACTATGTAAGTAAATTGTATATAAGAATGCGTCTGTATTCTGCTATACTAAATGCAAAAGAAAGCCTGTTACTGGGCACGGATTTCCACAGTAAATTATCCAGCTGGCACTGATGCTCATTACCGTGCACTTAACACCTAATACGCTAAGTGCGATGATGGGGAATAATTGATTTAGCCAATTGGATTATCATGTTATGCGTCAGATACTGTCAAGACTTTTAGAAGTTGGGCTTAGAGAGCAAACAATATACATACCTTCCCTTATGACGGTAAACTATGACGCAGGTTTGAATTAATGTCAACTGTGGGCAATAGACAAATGGTCGTCATGCAGCAGTTCCAGAATAGTAGAATCTGAAAAGAAAAATTTGATGTGTTACACTCGCATGACTTTCTCTAGCTGCACCACAAACTTCTTACAGAACATTCTTCTTTCTATGTCATGCTAACTGAGATAAACTTCAACAGAATCTTATTACTTAGTTTCTTATAAGTAGGAAGAAAATAAGGCTAAACCGATAGTCAAATGTTTTAAAAGTTGTCGTTATGCGATGGTCATTGCAATACACTTCTTTGTTTAACCAGAAGTAAACAAAAGAAAAACGGATACTTATGTCTGAGAAAAATATAAGTACTTCTTAACTAAAACCAATTACACGAAATATCTCGGAAATGGTTACCTCCACAACAAAAATGTAAAGGACATAAATTGTGTGTTTTGACGAGATCTACGTCTTCTGTGTATTAAGTTTTATCTATCTCCTACGGTTTACCAGTTATGCAAAATTCAATAAAAGTCATCCAGAATAAAGTGATTTTCAGAGACTATTTCCAGAAAATTCAAGATATATATTTTATTTGTGATGTAAATATCTTTAATATACGGGATTTTAATCAACATCGCTGGAGCCATTTTTCAGAAAACCAGAAATGATTTTTCGAAATCATTCGTGTCGCATCCTTAGAAGATACCTAACCTAAATACCAAGTTTTGTATATAACGGTCTTTTCGTTTTTGAGCTATGCTGTCCACAGACACACACACGGAGCTTTTTCTGAAAACGTTTTTTTTTTTTTTTTTTTGGATTCAGGGGGTCCTAAAACAAGTATTCCATCCAAAAATTCGATACCGAGATTTCACTGGAAATACAATACTTCCTCTACACACTATGTACATGGTATTTGTAGAGAAAGTAAAAATATTATTTAACTAACTTTCGACTATTTGGCATACTTTTTTCTACACTCTAACAGTTATTATTTGTAATTGCTGCTAATATCCATTTTAATTGACACTTGTTTAATTAAATATATGACTAGTGAAAATAAATCAATTTTCTGTTCATTGCAATTTTACCAAATGCTGGTAAAATTATATATATCCATTATATTTATATCCATTCCTGTAAAATATTCTGATGTGTTCTTTTTTTATATGACTTCTATACCTCTTCTACAAACTGCTAACAAAATAATATTCCTTTTACTCCATGATAATCGAGATAAAAATCAACAGAATTGTGTTATTACTTAGTTCCTTACAAGAGAAGGGAAATAAGAAGGATACATCAGGCTAAAGCGATAGTAAAATCTTTTAAAAGCTGTCGCTGTGCGATTGACACCAAAATCTTTGCATAACCAGGAGTAAAACAAATGAAAATTGGATGCTTCTGTTTGAGAAAATGACCGAGCAAATTTTAAAAGCGAGACCAATAACAAGAAATATCTCGGAAACGGCTAGCTTTACAACAAAAATGCAAAGGGTATAAGTTATGTGTTTTGACGAGATCTACATTTTTGTATAGTAAAGTTTGGTCTATCTCTTGCAGTTTACCAGTTATGCAAAAGCCATTCAGAATGAAGAGGACTTCATTTCGAGGCAAATAAAGATATACATTTTATTTATCATTTAAATCAATTAATGTGCGGTATTTTAATTAAAATCATTAGAGCCATTGTTAAGAACATCAAAAACTTTCCATGTAAAGAGTAGTTGGGATGAGGGATTTTCATGAAAATCTTTGTGTCACATTCATGGGAGATACTAAATTTAAATACCTAATTTGGTACTTAACTCTTCGTTTTTGAGTTATGTTGCCCACACACACACACACACACACACACACACACAGGCAGACGAACGGACAGACGATAGACAGACACACTTGACATTTTTATAAAGAAATGTGTTGTTTTTTTTTTAATTAAGGGAACCTCAAATCATATTTCCCTTGAAATATAGACATCGAAGTTTTGGATGGAATGCAGTACTTTCTCTATACATTATTTGCATAGAACGTTTAGAGAAAGTAATAATAAAACTACTTTTTAGTATCCAAATAGGCCAAAAAACTTAATTCTGCTAGAAAACAATGAAAATACCCTAAATAAACCTACATTTACCTTTATATTCAAACACTAGAGGAATCGAATTTTGAGATGAAAAAAAAATTCGATTTATGTGAGAAGAATGGCAGTGCTCAGGGTTGATGTATACATTTAATTCAATGTGCAAGTGTTGCATTGAAATACACATTCATAAACACCGTTGTTAAACAACATTTCTTTCCATCTTCTCTTTGTGCCTGGGGGGAAGCTTTGAATAAGATCCAAAAGTCAAAGAAGCAGCAAAGAATTCCTTGAAGGAGTGTAATATATTTCCCCCAGCGTTGCCCAAAATGCGATTCCATATAAATAGAAAATGATTTCCTTTCTGGTGAAATCAGCCTTTTACAGTCCGCTCACATAAGGCTCTTTTCAGCTTTGTGAACAGATGGAAATCTCTCGGGACCAAAAACTTGCAGCGAGGTAGGTACTAGAAGCTAATGCAAGTTTGATATTATGTAAATCAGGCGCAGCACGATGCATCTTTTTCATCATCACATAAAGTTGTGGAAGTTTGTGCGAGTCGTGCATCACATTGCATTCACACTCTCAATGCCTTCCTGCCTTTCTACTCCACTGACGTATAACAGCTTTGTGTAGCTATTGTTGTTTATTTCCATGACCATTTTAAAAACTATTCACATTTTAGTGTGCCGGTATGAAGGCTATTATGGTGAATTCCGAGGCTGGTGTTTGAATTTTCTATACTTAGTCTCGGTTCACAATTTAATCTTAAGCCGAACTTGTCTGTAACTTGACTTACAACTTGTACTGAACTGCGGTTAAAGTCAAGGAATCGCCATGTTTTAATCTGAAAAAGGGATATTATTGTTAATAAAGCTTTGGTTTAACCTATATTCACAACACAAGACTAAAAATCTGATGTGTTACACTCACACGACTTCCTCTAGCTGCTCTACAAAACTCCTACAAAAGATTATTCTACACAATGCTAATCAAGAAGATAAATGTTAGAATATTATTACTTAGTTCCTGATAAGTAGAAGGCAATAAGGGAATGCACTATGCTAAAGTGATTGTCAAATGTTTTAAAAGCAATCCTCATGCGATTGTCATTACAAATTACTTCTTTGCTTGGCCAGGAGTAGAACAAAAGAAAAACAGACACTTCCTTTGTGAGAAAAGTTTAAGTACTTAACAATTGAAACCAAACAAGGAATATCTCAAAAAGGTTACCTCCACAAAAATAACGTAAATGACAAAAATTGTGTGTTTAGTCATGAGGTACAATTTTTGTGAAGTACGTTTTTTTCTATCTGTTATGGTTTAGAAGATAAGCAAAATTCATCCAGAAAAAAGGTATTTAGAGGCTATTCCCAAAAAGCTCGAGATATAAATTTTATTTCGGACATAAAAAGCTTTGAAATACGGGATTTTAATCAAAATCGTAGAGCCATTTTTAAGAAAATCAAAATTTTTGAAATTTGTTCCATCTAAATGGTAGTTTGTGGTGGCGGGATTTTTTTTGAAAATCTTCGTGCCGCATCCTTGGAAGATGCTAAACCTAAATACCAAGTTTGGTATGTAACGGTCTTTTTGTTTTGGGGCTATACTGTCCAAAGACACACACACACGGACCTTTTTTGTAAAAAATCTTATGTGTTACACTCACATGACCTTCTCTATCTGTTCTACAAACTTCATGCATAAGATTCTTCTTCTTTCTGCACCTTGCTAATCGTGGTACTCATTAGCACAATGTTATTATTTAGTTCCCTATAAGTAGGAAGAAAATGAGGGAAAACACTAGGCTAAACAAATAGTCAAATGTTTTAAAAGCTGTCGTTATGCGATTGCCATTACAAATCGCTTCTTTTCTTGGCCAGGAGTAGAACAAAAGAAAAACAGACATTCCCGTCTGAGAAAAGTACTTCACAACTGAAACTAATAACAATGAATGCCTCGAAAACGGTAAGCTCCACCAGAAAAATGTATATGACATAACTTGTGTATTTTAACAAGACCTAAATTTTTTGTGTAGTAAGTTTTTGTTTATCTCCTACGGTTTACTAGTTATGCCAAATTAAGCAAAATTCATTCAGAATAAACAGGTCTTCAGAAGCTATTCCCAGAAAATTCAAGATATACATTTTATTTGTTAGGTAAATATCTTTAATATACGACATTTTAATCAAAATCGTTAGATCCATTTTTAAGAAAATTAAAATTTTCGAAAAAAGTTCCATGTAAAGGGTAGTTTGGGGTGCGGGGATTTTTCTCAAAATCTTCGTGTCGCATCCCTGGAAGATACTAAACTTAAATACCAAGTTTGTTATTTTAGCTACTTTTCGTTTCTGAGTTATCGTGTTCACAGGCACACGGACACCCACCCACACACACACGGACCTTTTTCTCAAAATGCTTTTTTTGGATACAGGGGGTCCTAAAACATGTATTTGTGGTGAAATCTCGGTATCGAATTTTTGGGTGGAATACAATACTTCTCTATCCCTATGTACATTGTACATATGGGGCTAGAGAAAGTTAAAATGCTTTTTTCGGACTCAGGGGACTCCAAAACATATATTTCCGGTGAAATCTCGGTATCGAATTTTTGGGTGAATTACAATACCTTCTGTATCCCTATGTACATTGTACCGTTATAGCATACTTTGTCCTACTCATCGTTGTTGCATCTATTCTTATATGCAAGAAATGGCTAAGAATTTTACAAGAGATTTTGTTTGAGCAAACAGTCGACAATGAGATGTTTTCATGTGACTAAATTAAAGTATATGAAATAAGCATCGTTATTTTTAAGTTAATTGTATACCACATGCCGTTATCGTATACTTTGTCATACCCATTGTTGTTGCATCTATTATTAGTTTATAATTCAGTAACAATCCGCTTCCTCTGAACCTTTGAGGACATGTTTCTGATGTCTCAAAACCTAGAGCATGCAGATTTGTCAAAATTGTTTCAGTCCATTCTAATTGGCTTTTCGCATGGCAATTGCCCCAGATTTGTTTTTTTCTTACTCCACAGTAATTTTAAGATCGCTTGCACTTTATTATATGCTTATACACTTTACAATTTGTAGGAGGATGCTCATTTTTTGATAAAGTCAGTTCACAGTACGTTTTGAACTGACTTTTCGGTTATTTTAACTGTGTGCGTTGGTTCAAATAATTATTTTAAGAACACTGTCATTATAAACCAACGATTGAAATTCACTCGGTGCGCATGCGCAAGCTAAAACCAAAGCATAAGCCTGACTTCAGTGGCGTTCTTCAAAAATATCTGTATCGAAAAATCTTGACTAATTACACGAAGTGCTTAAAAGAGGAATATACACGTAAACCAAACAAATTATTTATTGTATTTTAGCATTGAACTTAATTATACACTCTACGTTTAATGCAGGTTCCATATAACTGTTCAGAACACTCTTGGCTCTTCAAATGGTTGCCATCAGCGACCACAGATACCTCACAATGTTTGCTTGAACAACGTTGGTTAATGTGTCCGGGGGGCTTTCTGCACATACTGCTGCAATTTCTTGACGAAGGGCCTCCGGCTTAGGTGGTTTTCTACAAACCATGTCATCTTTCAAGGTCCCCGAAGGGGATCTTCCAGAGTTACTAAGCCAGGTGAACCTCCTGGGAATTCTAATAAACCTTCCCCTAACCTATGTTTGTGCAGATTCTAACCAGGAAAGACCATTTGCCTCGGTGGCACTATGGGGTTTCCTCTCTGTTAGGTTTGATTTTTTTTTTTTTTTCTCACATAAGCCGTGTTGGATAGGTAGAGTCAGACTGAACAATTCAATGCCATAGCCGAGATTTGAACCACGGATCTCCCGGTCTCTAGCCGGTTGCTCTACCATTGAGCTACCATGGCTACATGTCGGCTTAGCATTGAATTTCTCAAAAAAAAAAAAAAGGAACAATCCTAATTGACCATAATAGTAGTCTATACTATGAAACCTGGGACTTAAAAGTACTTACAACATTGTAAGTGGCCACTGGGGTGTCGTCCTCCGTAGTGTAATGCTTAACATGCTAACTTCATATACCCAAGGTGGCGATTTCGAAGTTGGCGGAGGACAATGCTTTGTTTGGGTGTAAAAATCCATAGCATAGCTTCCTTCGGATGGGAAGTAAAGCCGTTCGTCCCGTGTCCCCTTTTGAGTCCGTTAAATAAAAATTACTATTTTAGAAAAATCTATGTGTCATGCGTTTAAAATATTATTGTACCATATATTTTTACGAAATATATATATTCTGAATTTCCTCGGAATAGCCTCCGAGCACCTGTTCATTTTGAATGCATTTTGCATAACTGGTACACAGCAGGAGAAGACAAATCATATAGAACCCTCAATTTATCTCGAATACTTTGTGCTGTTAAGTTAATCGTTTCCAACATGTTGTTATTGGTCTCGATTTTAAATTAGTTTAACTCTCTCAAACGGGAAGACGTCCTTTCATTTCACTTTTCTTTTACTATAGTGTATAGAGGAGGTATTGCACTTCACCCAAAACTTCGATACTGAGATTTCACCGGAAATATATGTTTTACGTCCCCCTGTATCCAAAAAAAGCATAAAGGCCAGTTTATGTGTGTGTGTGTGTGTGTGTGTGTCCGTGAACACGATAACTCAAAAATGAAGTCGATAAAATACCAAAGTTAGTATTTAAGTTTAGTGTCTTCCAGAGATGCGACATTTTGAGAAAAAATCCCCCAGCTCCAACTACCATTTACATGGAACTTTTTTCGGAATTTTTTATTTTCTCAAAAATGGCAATAACGATTTTGATTAAAATATCATATATTAAAGAAATTTACCTGTCAAATAAAATGTATTTCTTCAATTTTCCGGGAATAGCCTCTGAAGACTACTTTATTTTGGATGAATTTTACGGAATGTTGCATATCTGCTAAACCGTAAGAAAAAAGATGGACGAAAACTTAGCACACAACAAATATTGAGCACGTTAAAACACACTATGTTATGTACAGATTTTTTTAGATATTCCTTGTTTTTGGTTTCAGCTTTGAAAAATACTTTTCTTATACAAGAATCTATCAAGTCTTGTCTATACAAACAAAGGAGCTTCATTCACATAGCAACCAGCTTTTGACTATCACTTATGAATATGGTTCTCCCTTATTTCGCTTCTACTTACAAGGAAGCGAGTAATAAGTCTGCTTTTGCTAAATTTTCTCGATTAGCATGAAGTAAATAGAAGCATAAGCTTTGTAACATTAATTTGTTACAGAGATGTAGAGAAAGTCGAGTGAATGGAACACATCAGATTTTTTTAAAAATAGTTTGTTTAAAATGTAGGTAGGGAAAGTCATGTAAATGTTGCAAAGCGGATTTTCTTCTGAGGTGATTTTTAATCAGAAACCATATACTTAAGATGCATTGAGTGGAGTACAATACCTCATTTACCTATAAATAAGTGAAGGAAGCTTAATGTATAATGAGGAATGTTTTTATAATAGCTATGTTGTTTTACTTTATATTTTGACTAAGCTATCAAAGAATAGCAGGCCTAAATAAGCAACTTCAAGATAAACGGAAATATTTTAGTACTATCCAGATGACCAAGGGATATTAAGTGACTTATAAAAGAGTTTACAAATAGCTGAACGAACAAACCAAACAGTTGCATAGTGTAATTTGAAAAATATCAGAAACGAAACCACATATATGAAAGATGATATTAATAACCCAAAAAAGTCAGGTAATTTTAACTATTTATGTAGTACTCCTTTTCTACCTTATAGGCATAAATATAAAAAATATTCAAATAGATGCATTTAATAAATTGTGCTGAACAAGACGCCAAAAATTGAGCAGCAAAGATAAGATTCTTAAATTCCGTGGCGGGAATGACGCTTACTCACAAAATAAAAATTGAACATATTAGGATGGACTTAATACAGATATTTAACATTGTAGTTAGAGTACAAAAATACATTACAGATACTCTGTTCTAACACAAAAAAGTAATGGACTTTTAATAGACTGTCATATGTTTATTTCTCTTTTACTTTCTCTTTCATGTATTTTAAATATATGTAATAGAGAAGATATTGTATTCCACCCAAGAATTCTACAGAGATTTTACCCGAAATTCATGTTGAATACAAAAAACAAAACAAGAAGTAAGAAACTTGTCCATATATGTTGTGTGTGGGGGGGGGGCAGTATAGCTCTAAAGCGAAAAGCCCCTTAAATACCAAATTTGGTAATTAAGTTCAAGGATGTGACACAAATATTTTCAGGAAAATGTCCTCAAACCCCAAATAGAGTTTTTACATAGAATAATTTTCGATCACTTTGATTTTCTCAAAATAACTAGTGATTTGTATTAAAACACCATATTTAAGATGTGTTCATGACAAACGAAATGTATGTCTAGAATTTTCTGGAAATAGTCTGTGAAGACTCTTAATGACTTTTATATAGCCCTTAAGCGTAAGATACAGACACAAACTTACTACACCAAATTAAAACACAAAAATGGTATCATATACATTTCTTGTGGAGCTAGGTCTCAATTTTATATTACTTAAAATTTTTCTCAAGCGGGAAGTTGAACGAATTTCAATTATTTCAGATAACGGGCTTCTAATGGATTTGACTATCGCTTCAGCCTAGTGCACTCCCTTACTTCCTTCTGATTACCATGAAGCAAGTAATATACCAATTCTGCAAATATGTATCTGGATTAACATGATGTAATCTTCAATAAAGAAAGCCTGTTTGTGGAACAGCTAGAGAAAGTCGTGTGAATGGAACACATCAAATATTTTTAGCTAAAAACCCAAAGGATTCAGAAAGATATTAAGACAATTAGTCAGATGTTTCGATCAGTTTTCTTAATTGGGAACAGGCCTATAGGCCAAGGTCAATGGAAAAGAAGAAGAAATGAAGTTACTCCCAGCAGAGATGGCGAGTATTACACATTCGAAGACTTTTCTTGAAGCTAAAAATTTGGTTTTAGTTTCATCTGGATAGATATCGTTTCTGTGTATAAGTTATGCACAGCCAGGGGCTTGATTCCACGGACCTTGACGAACATTCTCTCATTAAAAGGCAGAGAAAACCACAGGCTTCAGGCAGAGGAACATCCCCTTAAAGCTGTGTGACGTATAATTTTTCAGCATCTGTCATGGCGGCTGCGATAATGACGATAGTGATGATGAAGATGCCCACCCCGCCATATTATTATCTCTGTAAGTCAGCCTGGCTGGAGTAAAGTGGCGCGCGAGGTTAGAGATAACGGAAGGGTGGGTCTACGACGAAATGGAACGAGCGGGGTTGTACGGGGCAGACTCCCTCACATTACTTTAAACGCGATAACGTCCTTGGGATCAGCCGCAGAAACCGGGCTTCTCACCACCCGTTTAGATCAGGATATAGCGTCATTTCTGAGAGTTATGTAAGGTGCCTTCAGATACTACAACAAGATAACAAAGTACAAACATTACTGCAATTTACAAACTGGTTTGGAAAGGTACCTTTTTTTTATCTTCTTTGCTGCTTACCTCTGGCGCGAAGAATCAGAGGGCTTTTACTACTTGTGGCACTGCAGGCGATGACACTGTTGATACATGGAATGAAGATGGAGCACAGGTGGAATGCGATGGCGAAGGAAACCGCAGAACCCGGAGAAACCCCACCCCATGGCCGCTTTGGACATGCGGCCACGGCGAGGCCCCAACCAGAGTTTGATTCCCAATACTGATGTGGGAGTTTACTCCTCCGTTAGGAGAACTGGGTGTGTTTCCATCATCCCACGGAAGGAAATGACACCAGCGAAGTAAAATCCTTGGTTAAACGCCGCGGTCGGGTTGTGGTCTCCCCTAAATTCCATTAACCGACCTTTGGGTAGAATGCTCAACTGCTTGCTTACTCGATTAAAAACACGAAATGTTAAATTCCACCCAAAATATCCAGGCTTCACTGTAAATAAACACTTTGAGGTTCCCTCTATCATAATTATGCATTTTTAAAATATGTTCCTCAGTATGTATGAGCAACAAAGTCAAAAACGGTAACTCGATTAAATACCAAACTTGATATTTATGATTGGTATCTTCCAAAGATGCGACACGAAGATTTTCAACAAAATTCTCCCACCCCTAATTATCCTTTACATGGACATTTTTAGAAACATCAGCTAACATCAATAAAATAGTTTACATGAAAAAGTATTAATTACTCATGGCAAGATTTTAACTGTAAACGAAGAAAAAAAATCTGATACGTTCCATTCACATGACTTTCTCTAAATCTCTGCAAAAAATTATTCTATTTACTTCATTTAATCAAAAAAAAAAATAGTGGAAATCGTATTATTACTTGCTTCCTTGTTAGTGGAAGCGAATTAAGGAAGTACCATAGGTTAAAGTGATAGTGAAAAGCTGGTTGCTATGTGACTGAAGCTTCTTGGTTTGTATGGACAGCAGTTGGCAAATTCCTGTATGAGAAAAGTATGTTTTTCAAAGCTGAAACCAAAAACAAGGAATATCTAAAAAACGATCAAATCCAAGAAAAAATGTATATAACATAAATTGTGTGTTTTAACGTCCTCTACATTTTTTGTGTTTTAAGTTTTCGTCCATCTCTTATGGTTTAGCAGTTGTGCAAAATTCCGTAAAATTCACCCAGAATATCAAGTTTGGTATTTATCGATCTTTTCGTTTTTGAGCTATGCTGCCCAACAGACACACTCGGACATTTTTCTAAAAAGACATTTTTGGGATTCAGCGGGTCTCAATATATATATATATATATATATATATATATATATATATATATTTCCGGTGAAATCTCAATATCGAATTTTTGGGTGCAATACAATACCTTCTCTATACACCATGTACATAGCACTTGTAGAGAAAGTAATTATAAAAATTGAGAGGAGTTCATTGAGAAAAGACAGAGAGAGCTTAATAAGCATGAGAGAGGCAGGTAGATGATAGGCAGTCGTAAAAGAAGAATAATAACTCCATGTACGACAGCTCACGGGGAACCTTGGCCTACCGCCCGGCCGCTGCGTCCCCCATCTTGGTCCACTACAAACGTCATGGATGGGGTACAATATTGGAGGGTGAGACGTGGCCAGCGCCTCGAGTCCCCCTGGCCGGTTAATGCGGCCCTCATGACCTGGAGCCGCTACTTCTCCATCAAGTAGCTCCTCAATTGGCCTCCCAGGGACCTTGCGAGGCTGAGTGCAACCCGGGCCAGGTCTCCCAGCGGGGGAAAAATCCCTACGCCGGTACTGGGGGTCGAACCCAGTAGCTGCGCTACCACTGCGCAAAGGAGACGACCTATAATAGAAGAATACACCAAAGGTTAAGACACTAAAATGATTGTGGTTAGTAAAGAACTGAGTTGCGTGTTATGAGGCTCATAGGCTAGACGAGCTCTTGAGAAAATATACACTTTAGAAGATCAGTAAGAGTAACTCATATTATATTACATTTAATAGATTCTAAACAATAGTAATATTGCAATGTTACATGAGGCAATAATTACGATTATCTGTGTATCTGCTAAAACAGAATTTAGTACAGTAAAAAGTAACCAAGTCAGGCGTTTCGTCTGGGACTGACATTCGAGAGGTCGTGGAATCGCTCTCCGTAGCTGACCTCTCTGACCCTGTTTTTTTTGGGGGGGGGGGGGGTCCCAGGTCACATCCCCCCCTCCCCGCACTTCCTAGCCCTCAATTTCATCTTCATTTCATCCCAACCGGGCTCTTTCAGAGTTGTAAGTGTCGACGAGGACTGGGGCAGAGGTGCCACTTCATGGGGGTGACTACGCTCCCCAAGTACAGCTCTCCAGCGGGATGGCGTTTGTGGTTGCCTGCGAACTCAGGTAGTCCATCCGGACCCAAGTAGCGGGCTCCTGGCTCTCCCAGCGTCGAAATATGGTTGTGAACTATTAGGAATCCCACAAGCCGATTCTCTCCCTACCCAGAAGTCCACTTCAATGGTGTAATGGTTACCATGATAACTGCATATACCAGCGGAGGATTTAAATCCAGCGAGTTTAAACCCAGCGGAGGATAGTGGATATTTTCGAGCGTAAAAATCCTTAAGAGTGGCCTCCTTCGGAAGGAAAGTAAAGCCGTTGGTCCCGTGTCGTAGATTTACGGGACGCAAAGAACCTCAAGCCTATGAAAAAGGCCTCTGAGCAAAATTAAGCGGTCTTTCACACCCAGTATAGAATGGTTGGTGGGACGCTGAGAACCACATTTTATTTTTCATTATCCTGCCCGGATGTCGGCCGCCCTCTGGAACTACACTCATCTTATCCTTCCTCCGAAGTCTGACGCACAATAAGTCCACGGTTGTTTTGTGGAATAACCCTCTGTAACAAACACACGCATACAAACAGAAAAATGTGATTTTAGTAAAAAAAATAAACATTTCGCCAATTCTATAATATGGTTATGTAAAACATGCTTAGATTCATGATAGATTTCATTTCTTTTTTTTTTTCTTTTTTTTTTCATTTATATTGCCCCCTTTAACATCTAAGGTCATATCGGCGACTTTGCACTTGAAATAACTCGTTATCTGCAGATTTAAATAATTTTATTTTCCTCAAACACACACACACACATTCACTCTAACATACATACTTCTAGACTCTGTGGGGGATAGGGAATAATTCTGGATAAAGAAAAATTCCCCGACCAAGCCGGGAATCGAACCCGTGACCTCCGGGTGAGAAGTCAGCACGGAGGCATATAGACTTAATTGTTTTATAGAATCATTGGTTTTACTAACGTTTAGAAACATTTGATCTTTGGTCTAATGCATTTAACATAGAATCATTAAAATGTACATAAAAGTATACAATATAATTACAGCTGAACTACATTTACACTGACAATATATAGTATATGTGATGTAAAAGTTGTAACAACAATCCATCTTTCCAACCCCCTTAAGAAACCACCTAATTCCACCAATATAAATGCCTTGTAAATGACAAACTATTTGATAAATGAAGTACTTGGACTATGTTAACCACTCTTTATGACGTAATAAAGCTTTTAGCGCTCTCTTTATTTTGGCTCGAAAGAATGCGTTTAAATGGATCGTCAAGAGATAAAAATCACATAAAACATGTGCCATACGAAGTCGTGCAACTTCTCGGAGTTTTCTAATCAAAAGATAATTTCTTGCAAAAGAACTCCATTCGTTTTTCTCTGGTTTATTTCTCATACTAAATTTGGCAAGACTATATCTGTTGAAAAAACGAATCTATTATGCAATTAGTTATGTAATGAAGGGAATCATTTGATACTGGATATAACCTTTAACTCCTTTAAAAATATGATGTATTGGCGTTTAAATTCTGTAGTCATTAAATAATCATTCTGTATCTCTTCAATTCCTGACACACAGATATTTTTTTAGATTATATATATATATATATATATATATATATATAATATATACCTATAAATGGGTGCGTGTGTATATGCTACTCTAATTTTAATTTAAAACATTAAAATGTTATCAGTACTGAGTGAAGAAATTCAGATAATCATTCCAGTAGGTTGAAAATCTAATATTTTTTAATCTACAGATTTTTGAAAGTTCATGTTCTGTTCAAAAGTGGAATACAGAAAATAGATATAAAAATAATTATATGAATTTCTTATAAACATATAGCCTTAGAAAAATAGGTAATCATTTTGAACGTAAAGGGTTTGATTCCTGGCTAGGGCGGAGAATTTTTCTTTAACCAGAATTATTCCCTATCCCCCATAGAGTCTGGAAGTATGAATGTTAGAGTAAATGTGTGTGTGTTTAGTAATATAAAGCTATTAACCTAATTTACAATTGAAAATAATAACAAGGAATATCTCGGAAACGGTTACCTCCACAACAAAAACGTAAAGAACATAAATCGTGTGTTTTAACGAAATCTACAGTTTTTGTGCAGTAAGTTTTTGCTAATCTCTTACGGCTTAACAAAATTCGGCAAAATTCATCCAGAATAAAGAGGTTTTCAGAGGCTATTCCCAGAAAATTCAAGACATAAGTTTTATTTGGGATGTAAATATCTTTAATATACAGGATTTCAATCAAAATCGTTAGTCATTTTTTAGAAAATCACAGTTTTTCCATTTAAAGGGAAGTTTGTGGTGGGGGGATTTTCTTGAAAATCTTCGTGCCGCATCCTTGGGAGATACCAAACCTAAATACATAGTTTAGTATTTAAGGTATAATTTCGTTTTTGAGCTATGCTGTACACAGACACACACACGCATATGAACCTTTTTCTAACAATGCGTTTTTCGGACTCAGGGGACATAAAAACATATATTTTCAGTGAAATATTAGTATTTTGGGTGGAGTACAATACCTTCTTTATCCACTATGTACATTGTACAAGGGGGTAGAGAAAGTAAAAATGTCTGCATAAGAAAAATAATTTTTCTAACCACGAATTTCACGGGTATGTTATTTTGTTAAGTAGTACACATATCATGAATGCTTCAGGATAGGAGTTGGGTAACTCGCTGCTGTAATAACGTGTCGTACATAATCACGAAACGGGGACTTGCCAACGGTGTATTATTCTCTTGATGAAGGACTTCAGGGCTCTTCCACATTGCCCTCATCCAACACCTGTTATAAGGATCGTATTCACTTGAGCAGTGATAAAGGGAGTCCATGGTTGCTATGGGCAACATTTGGTGACAGAGTGAAATGAAGAGCGCTTCAAGTTTTGGTAGATTAATGGGGCGATTAAGAACCCCTCTTCCCATTACCATTATCGTTCCGTTACACTTGAGCTGGTCGCGCCATCTTGTGCTAAATACGTTAGGCCGCCGCGCGCTTTCATTGATTCTCCCGATTATGCATACACAGCGCCAGAGATTAAACCAAACTCATTTAACTTTATGTCCTTTTTCAGAACCGCATCATTAACAAAATATGATCAAGGTAAGTAACCATCAACACTCTCAGAATCACACAATGGCGTTTAGACCTCGATAACCAATTTGACTCTTTCACAACTAATAAAAATAGGTACAGAAAGCTGCAATTCTCTTGTGTTATTGTGTTAACTGCGGAGCATCATCCCTCCCTCTTTTTCTCTCGTCTACCTCTCCCACTCCAACGTCGTCTCCTCTGTTCTGTCTCTGTGCCGTATATATTTTATATTTTTTATTTTTTTGGCTTAGTGTCCCTTAATGTGGTTGGTTCAATCGGACGATGAATCAAATTGATGAAATCATGCTCAAATGATCTCGGGATCCATGGAACTTACAGTTACTCGACATTCGTCTTCTCAGGATAAGGGAAAACCCCGAAAAAAACCTTTTCGAGTGACTCACCCTAAGCGAGATTCGAACTCGCGACCCTTTGAATGTGAAGCAGACACGCTACCACCACACTACCCAGATGCGTGAGCTTCACATTGTTTAGGCGTTAATGAAGATATAAAATGGTAAAATATTACAGCCAGGAAATGTTCTAGTCAAATTCCTTTTTGAGCGAACACAAATAATGATAATTAACAATCCATTAAGCAAGTGGAATAAAACTACACGGCAATCAACTAGCAAAACACTACCCGTCAGGTTTTTAATACTTTTTAAAAATATGGCATTACATAAATGCTCAGTATCACCCTCATGTACTCGTATTCTTCAAACATGAGAAGCATAACAATGAAACGTGAATACAGAGCAGGTGAATAATATGTTGGTTAGTTCAGAGTTTTACTTTTTACTTTCTCCATGCGCACTATGTGCATAGTGTATAGAGAAAGTATTGCACTCCACCAAAAATTCGATACCGAGACTTCACCGGAAATATATGTTTTAGGGTCCCCAATATCCAAAAAAAGCATTTTCACAAAAAGGTCCGCGCGCGTGTGTGTGTGTGTGTGTGTGTGTGTGTGTGTGTGTGTGTGTGTGTGTGTGTGTGTCCGTGTGTCTGTGAACACGATAACTCAAAAACGAAAAGTCGGTAAAATACCAAACTCGGTATTTAATTCTAGTATCTTCCAGGGATGCGACACGAAGATTTTGAGAAAATCCCCCCACCCCCAACTACCCTTTACATGGAACTTTTTTTCGAAAATTTTGATTTTCTCAAAAATGACTAACGATTTTCATTAAAATTTCGGATATTAAACATATTTACCTGACAAATGAAATGCATATCTTGAATTTTCTGGGAATAGCCTCTGAAGAGTAGTTTATTCTGGATGAATTTTATTAAATTTTGAATGACTGCTAAACCGTAAGAGATGGACAAAAACTTACTACACAAAAAATGTAGAGCACTTTAAAACACACAATTTATATTATAAAATATTTTTTTCGTGGAGTTTGTCGTTTTTGTGACATTCCTTATTTCTGGTTTCTGCTATGAAAAACGTATACTTTTCTCATACAGGAACTTGTGAACTCCTATCCATATAAACAAAGGAACTTCATTTACATAACAACCAGCTTTTGACTATCACTTTAACCTATGGTTGTCCCTTATTTCGCTTCTTCTTACAAGGAAGCGAGTAATTAGACTATTTCTGCTATTTTTGTCTCATTAGCATAAAGTAAATGGAAGTATAAGCTTTTTAAGAATTATTTGTTGCAGGGATATGGAGAAAGTCATGTGAATGGTACACATCACATTTTTCTAACTAGTACATAGGTAGGAAAAGTATTACAAGAATCCAATCCTGAGATTTTACCGTGTTTACGTTCTCATTAATAAAAAAAATCTCATGTGTTCCATTCACATGACTTTCTCTACATCTCTGCAACAAATCATTGTTAAAATCCTTATACTTCTATTTACTTCATTCTAATTGAGAAAAAAGAAGCAGAAATAGTCTTATTACTTGCTTCCTTGTAGGCAGAAGCGAAATAAGGGAATGGCATAGGTTAAAGTGATAATAAAAAGCTGATTACTATAAGTTTTTCAAAGCTGAAAAAAAGGAATATCTCAAAAACGATCAACTCTACGAAAAAAATGTATGTTATATAAATTGTGTGTTTTAACGTGCTCTACATTTTATGTGTGCTAATTTTTTATCCAGTTACGGTTTTCCATATGCACAAAATTCCGTAAAATTCATCTAGAGTAGTCTTCAGACGCTATTCCCAGAAAATTCAAGGTGTACGTTATATTTGGCCGGTAAATATCTTTAAAAACGATGTTTTAATCAAAATCTTTAGAGCTATTTTTGAGAAAATCAAAATTTTCGAAAAAAGTACCATATAAAGGTTAGTTGGGGGTGGGGGAATTTTCTTTAAAATCTTCATATCACATCTTTGGAAGATATCAAACCTAAATATCAAGTTTGATTTTTATCGGACTTTTCGTTTTTGAGCCATGCTGTCTACAGACACACACACACGGACATTTTTCTAAAATGCTTTTTTGGGATTCATACGGTGTCAAAACATATATTTCCGGTGAAATCTCGATACCGAGTTTTTGGGTGCATTACAATATTTTCTCTATACACTATGTACATAGTGCGTGTAGACAAAGTAAATAAAAAGCTTTCAAACAAGGACCGCGCGCGCGCGTGTGTGTGTGTGTGTGTGTGTGTGTGTACGCGATAACTCAAAAACGAAAAGTCGGCAAAATACCAAAATAGACATTAAGTTTAGTATTTTCCAAGACTGTGACACGAAGATTTTCAGGAAAATTCCCCCACCGCAAACTACACTTTACATGTCAAAATTTCTAAAATTTAGATTTTCTCTAAAATGGCTCTAACGAATTTGTTTAAAATACCGTATATTGCAAATATTTACCTGGCAAATAAAATGTATATATATTGAATTTCATGAGAATAGTCTCTGTAGATCTCTTCATTCTGAATAACGTTTGCACAACTAGTAAACCGTAAGAGGTAGAAAAAACTTACTATATAATAAACGTAGGTCTTGTTAAAACAACAATTTATGTCGTGTATATATACACAACATATATACGCGACATAAATTGCAGTTGGCGTTAAATTCCGCGATATATCTTATTATGGTTTCAGCTTTAAAATAGGTACTTAAACTTTTCTCATACGAAAATTTTTTATCTACTGGACATGCAAAGAAAAAAAAAACAAAAAACGAATACAATCACATAGCAACTGGCTTTTAAATTATTTTGACTATCGTTTTAGTCTAGTGGTATAATGGTTATTTTGCTATCCTCTAAAGCCCAAGATTGCAGGTTCAAAGGTAGCGGAGAGTGATGGATTTTTTTTTCTAAAGCAAAAATTCTGAGCATGGCTTCCCTCGTAATGGTGGTCCCGTGGAATCTCAAAGCTTAAAAGAAGAAGATTCCTGTGCAAAATATTTCGCCATTTTGCGTCCTCAAGTCGTGATTTACTTCAGTACCATCTGTGGGCGACGAGTTGAACCCTCATAACCATGGCGTATATCTTCAAACTCACAACCTAGAAATGTAAATCCGACCACGGAAACATCGTAGCGAGGCCCTTTGCTGCATTTGGGAGATACAGGAAATATTATTGCTGTACTTGTACTGTAGATAATAGAAGAATAATCTTTTAACAGTAATTTGTTACAGATATGTAGAGAGCATCTCACGAATGGAACACAGACGCTTCATTTTAGCACATTGTTATTTATGAAAAATGTATGCAAACTTTGAAAGATTTCTGGGCACCTGTTATTTTGATTAGCGTAAAATGTATACAAAAATCATTTTATAAGAACAGAGAATTATCTCAAAATGTGCTTTGTTTTTTTACACCATAGAAATAATCCTACATTCTATTAAAGAATCTCTCTGTAGTTGCAATTAATAAACAAACAATTGCTAGTGTGTAAATACTGCGTTATCTCCACAGCTCACAAAATGATTCCTTCCGTTTGAAACAGAACAAATAGTATTTGAATGCAAGGCAGAAATAACACGTGTAAACACAATTATCCAGCGATTCCATCCGTAACAGTAATCAGGTATTGATCCTGTATCACAACTCCCGAGTATAACAAGCAACACGGTGGCATATAATCATGCCATTGCTACATAATGCCAGGACTATCATCCCTAAAGGTTAATCCTATGCCATTAGTTGTAACACCATGTCAATATGCTATTTGGATGACGGTCTGTTCTTATTTACTATATAAACATCTATGTATTCAGCGCAATTACAAGCACGTTTGAGATAATTACCACTTGACTTTGATGTTTGCTGGATTTACGAAGATTACACACAAGTGACCTTGATCCAGAGATGTCAAACACAAACACTGCCACGTGTTAAGGGGCTGCTGCCGGTTTATCAACGAAATGGACAACTATTAAAGTATGTATATTTAAAGCGTATTTTAGTAGATGCTGAAAAATACTACCTTAGCAGCGTAATAAAAATTCTGATGTGCTCCATTGGCATACTTTTCTATACATGTCCTAACAATTATTTTTAAAACAGACTGCCTCCGTAGTCGAGTGGTCAGCGAGCTGACTTCTCATCTGAGGTCCCGGGTTCGATCCCCGGCTGGGACGGGGAATTTTTTCTTTAGCCAGAATTATTTCCTATCCCCCACAGAGTCTGGAAGTATGTATGTGAGAGTGAATAAAGTAGTCTTCAGAGGCTATTCCCTGAAAATTCAAGATATACATATTATTTGTCAGGTAAATATCCTTTATATATGAAATTTTAATCAAAATCGTTAAGAGCCATTTTTGAGAAAATCAAAATTTTCGAAAAATGTTCCATGTAAAGGGTAGTTAGGGGTGGGGGGATTTTCTTGAAAATCTTCGTGTTGCACCCTTTGAAGATACCAAACCTAAATACCAGGTTTGGTTTTAAAGGCACTTTTCGTTTTTGAACTATGCTGCCCCCCCCCCACACACATACACATTTTTCTAAAAATATTTTTTTTTTTTGGGGGGGGGTTCAAGAGGTCTCAAATCTCTCCAGTGAAATCCCGGTATCGAATTTTTGGGTGCCTTACAATATCATCTTTATACACTATGTACATAGTACGTGTAGAGAAAGTAAATATGCATATTCATAGTAATAGTGGTAATGTCGCAAGTGTTGAAATACCACCATGTGATCATTCAGATCGCTGTTCAAATAAAAGTTAACATATTTATGTAATTAATGAAACGTATATTTTAATACACGAGGACTATTTAAACAGAAACGTTGACGCAAACACAACACGAACACAAAAGCTAGTGGCTCGGTTAATTAATGCAGTCATTCAAAATGATTTTTGCTATCATTCACACTATCACTATCGCCAGATGTTAACGCCAAACCCTATAATCTCCAAGCTTTGTGTTTGTATTAACGGGATTCAAGAGAAACAAGCATGCCTTACATTCACATAACTTTCTCTACCTGCCCTGCAAACAAACTTCTTACAAAAGATTACTATTATTATTATTATTATTATTATAATTATAATATTATTATTATTCTTTCCGCTTGATGCTAATCGTGACAAACATAAGAGCTATGGCCTCATTTCTTTGCTCCTTATAAATAAAATAGAAATAAATGAATAGCCCAGGCTAAGTGATAGTCAAATGGTTTAAAAATTATCACCAGGCGATTGTCTTGAAGGAGTAAAACAAAAGAAGCGTAGATGAATGCTGTTTCAGGAAAGTATTTTAAAACAAACTAATAACTTGGAACATCTCGAAAATAGTTACCACCAACAAAAATGTACAGGACATAAATGTTGAGTTTTTGTCTATCTCTTACGGTTAATCAGCTACGCAAAAGTAGTTCAGAAAATTCAAGATACACTTTTTATTTCTCATATAAATATCTTTAATAGTCGGTGTTTTAATTAAAATCGTTAGAGCCATTTTCAACAACAATTATAATTGCAATAATTGGATTTTTTAAATTCTCCTACGAATTTAATGAAAAACTCGAGATATTTGATTTCATTCATGAAATAATCCAATTGTTAAAATTAATAGAAATAAAATTCTTGTAATTATTCAGATTTGATTCGAAAAAGTCAAAATGTATGAAAATCTTTCCATGTGAAAGGTAGTTTGGGTAGGGTGTCATCTTAAAAATCTTTGTGTCGTATCCTTGGAGGTACTAAATTTAAGTATCAAGTTTGGAACTTAACGAATTATTCGTTTTTTTTTTTTGTTACTCTTTTTTTTTTTTAAGTAGTGTTTAACGCCCGCTTTTTCTACCATGACACCTCAGACAATGACACTGGTGATGCATGGAACGAAGATGGCGGGGGAACCCGGAGAAAACCCGCCCCTGCGCCGCTTTGTCCACTACAAATCTCACATGTGATCACTTGGGATCGAACCCGGGATGTCTAGGTGAGAGGCGAGCGGTCTAACTACTCGGGCACGGCGTGGCGCTTACTTATTCTACCCCCTCCAGACACACACGCACTTTATTCTAAAAATGTATATATTTATGACACAAAACACAGAGTAATACAGTTAGTAGCAATATAACATGTAGTAATGCATCGGCTATAATCTTTGTAGCATCCATCTTTAATTGTTTTCATATTTAAGTATTCTTGGTTTGACGCTAACGTTTTGTTGGCAAGACGAATTTTCTGTTCGTATCATGTTTTTTTCCCTACCGCTAATGTTAGTTTTCTATGCGAATAATCTTTAAACATTTTCATAAAAGTCGTTACTAATATTTGTGAACTTGTGTCACGCACAAACAACATCTGACGCAAATATGAAATTTCTTTTAACTGTCTTTTCACAAAAGCCGTGTGTAGGACAGGATATTCAAGAGTCAGATTGAAAAATTCAATGTCATAGCCGGGATTTGAACCTCCGCTCTCCCGGTCTCCAGCCGGTTGCTCTACCACTGAGCTACCATAGGAACATGCCGATATGGCATTAAATTTCTCTGTCTGAATTTTTCAGTCTGACTTTACCTATCCAAATCCTGTCCTACACACGGCTTATGTTAAAAAAAAACAAAAAAACAATTAAATCACTACCATTTGACCATGGTTGTCTCCTTAGCGCGGTGGTAGCGCGGCTGCTTGCCAAGCGGTTGACCTCGGTTCGATTCCCGGTACCGGCGTGGGTTGCACTCAGCCTCGTGAGGTCCTTGGGGTAGCCAATTGAGATCCAGTAGGCCGCATCAACCGGGAGGGAGGGACTGGAGGCGCTGATCACGTCTCACCCAATCCTGACGCCTTCGGGCCGAGATGGTGGATGCGGCGACCGGGCGGTAGGCCAAGGTCCTTTGTGGACTGTCGTGCCATGGATTTATGTTCATCATTTGACCATAATAGCTGGCTGGACTATGAATCCTGGGACTTAGAATACGTACGACATTGTAAGTCGCCATTGGGGTGTGTAATTTCAAATTTGAGATCACCTTGTGATACATCGGGAAATTTGCGAGTCCCGGTACCGGCATGCTGCCATGGGAGCTCAGTGATCTGTGGTTCAAATCTCGGCTATGGAACTGGATTTTTAGTCTGAATCTACCTATGAAATTTCCTATTTATGCGACTTTTCTTGATATTCAGAAGGCTCAGAAAACTATTTCCAGTGTCGCAGAATTCTCGGGGGCGATACAGTAAATATATAATAGACCCTCCAGTAATACAAGAACCATTATACATTTAGCACCATTATCCATTTAACATTGAAATTGCGAAACTGCAGATTGTGCGTTTCCTCTCTAATGGCGTATTAATTTAAGCAGGTAGGGCTGTTTGAATTTCAAGGCCCTGCAATCCGCTCGATTGCTGCTACCACAGAAAGTCGACAAATTAAATCCTGGCTGCTGTTTGATCGGATTATCTTCGCTGTGGTTTCTCCTCTCATATCAGCTGCAGCAATTACTCGTGGAATTTTCATTAGATATCGATGTGGATGCAATTCCCCGAGCGCAGTAACACTTTTGATGTGTTGCAAGTTAGCTAAGCCTCGTGTTTCTGTACAGTCTGTGTGTGGCAAGATAGTAATCCTGCCAAACAGCGAGCGGATCTCGTGTTTATGTCCTGATATTTCTCACAACGCGAAACCATCGCGAACGGTTTTCTTTCAAACCTATTTTTACCTTCGTCTCTTCTGTTCTCGGAAACAAAAGTGGAAGAAGATCATCAAGCCTACTTTACTGCACTTCGTTCCTAAGCCAGGGACGCAGAACTTGAAGAACGTAACAGGATTTCGGAAAGAAGGCAATGTATAGCTCCTTTACATTTCACGCTCAGAATAAACAGCTTTATCTTTTGTATACAACCGAATCAAAAAATGTAAAAATCAAATACACTTTCCTTACACTTTCCAAATACTCGTTACAAAATAAGACTTCATTCACATTGACAAGGAGCATGAGGGTACCAATAAGTGAAGTCCTAGATCTTGGCACGAGTTTCCAGATCCACAATGTTTTTCGTTTTGTTTTGTTTTTCATTTGTATGAAATGAAATGAGATTTTTATTTATGGACACTCTTTAACTACTGTGGTTCTCAGCGTCCCATTCTGTATTGGGCGCGAAGGCCACTTAATTTTGCTCAGAGGCCTGTTTATCAGACTTGAGGTTTTTCTTATGTGCAGTTAAATCTACAACACGGGACCAAACGGTTTTACTTCCCTTCCGAAGGAAGCTATGCTAAGGATTTTTACGCCTGAAAAAATCTATTAGTATCTATTAGCATGGCAACCATTTCACCATGGAGGGCGACTATTTGTATGAAACTATAACTTCTGTGGTTATATTGGCGCCTTTCATTGCTAAACAACACCTCGACTAGGTTATTAATACAGCTCGGACTTCATTGTGTACACACTTCATTGTGAATGGACTTCACCCCGCGTATGACGTCATGTGCATCTCTCCAGTCTGGCTATACGGCAATGGGGCATGCACTCATCATAAACATGTATAGAAACCTATCATTCGCTTTTACAAAGTACAGAATGTCTGAGAGACAATCATATTATAAGTAAACCCACACATGTTGTTTGAATATGTGGAAGAGTTTGGGCGTGGGTATTTCGCTACAAGAGGAAGCAGTATAGTTTGCGACATATATCATACATTTTTAAATGTCAAAGAAACATTTTCATCCAGAATCACTACAATTTTAAACCACATGTCTAAAGGTGTTTGGCAAACATGTAATTGAAGATACACAATCTACGAATTCACCTTAGAGCTTTACAAACAGTTTTAATTATTGTTTTAGAACTGTGGAAACAAACGAGCGGGTTATACAAGGTAACTACTTTTTGTATCCTGTTAAAATATTCAGTGATGTGTTGTATCAGAATGTGGCAACTGAAATTAAATTGCAAAAATGTTGACTATCATGCGGATCAAGTAGCAAGACTGTCCTTCATCGCACTACACTTGCACAACGTATCACTTCAAACTAGTCCAAGCATCCACCTAACGTCCCAAGTGCAGGTGACTTGAGAAGGTCGGCAATGAAGCCCGAAATATATTTATTAACAATGGTTTGATCATTTCTATCGTCCAACACTGCATATTCACTCTCACATGCTTACTTTTAGACTCTGTGAAGCTGGCTGTTCCAGCTAAATTCGTTTGAGAGTACTCAGGGGTATTTAGCCACAATCTTAAAATGACTGGAGGGAAAGAGTGATAGAGATAGTCAATATTACCAGTTCATTCAGCCATGACGATAACCCACCCTCAAGTCAAGCTGTTTTGCATTTTTCAGGCGAATGGCTGTGAGTGACGAGTAAGTTGCTGCTCCTCTGGCGCGCACCCAAACTGAAACATGCTGGGGGACTGATTCTGGTTAATGAAATATTCCCCGTCCAGCCGAAAATGGAAAACCGGGACCTCCGGATAAAGAAATCATCTCGACCACCCGACTAGACTCATCAGTCTTAAATTGCATCTGAAAATCTTCCGAGGGAACCGCACGTTTCAAATTGGATGACATGACCAATAATATTCAACAAGAAAATTGATACAGTCTATAAATAGGAATAAAAGGGCGTCGTTTCTTGGACACAAAAGATCAGTCTGGTTATAGGATTTAAAACGGCGTGGCATGGTGTGCCGAAAAAATCCCGCATTTGGATTATGTGCTGATCAGAAACTTCCTCTGTGCACGCAAGTAAACAAAGTTTGAAGCTTGCAGTCTCTTGTGTTTTTGACCAAGTGAATGGTTCAATACTATTTAGCTTAATTGTGCATGAGGTATAACAGTCAGTTGTGTCCACAAATAACAAAAGCATTTGTTATGTGTGGTTCTAAAAGTGGCTGATTTGTGTTTTCCAGTGATACATTAATTAGCACTTTTCAAAAAGTTGCAATATATAAAGATAAATAACGGCCGTTCATTTGTTTCTGATGTAGATTAGTTAGCAATTATATAAAATATTAGTGAAATATTTAGTGTATTTTGTGATATAGGACATTTGTGAACATTTAGTGTTAGTAATAACTCTTGATTCTTAACGTAACCTAATCTAACCTCAACACGAGCATAATGCCAAGGTATGTAGAACTGGTAATAGAATTTTATTTTCATCACTTGTAGAAGTAGTAAAACTACGTAGACCCTGCAGTATTTTGTATTGCTAGTATAATAATCTAATGTGTTCTATTCACATAACTTTCTCTAGCTATCCCATGCACATACTATTCTTACAAAATATTCTTACAAAATATTATTCTTTTATCTAGATTATGCTAAACGAGGAAAAATTAACAGAATTAGTCTTCTTACTTGCTTCCGTGTGAGTAAAAGAGAAATAAGAGAATGCATTACACCAAACTTATAGCCAAATCTTTTAAAACTGGTTGCTATGTGAAACAATTGAGTTTCGGTTCGCTTTGCATGGTCCCACTTGAGAAACGCTAGGTACTTTAAAAATGAAACCAATAACATGGAATATCTCGAAAACGGTAAACTATGTTTTATTGAGATCTTATGTTTTTTCGTAGTACGTTTTTGGCTATCTCTCACGGTTTAACCGTTATGTAAAATTCTGCAAAACTCACCCAATATAAAGAAATCCTCAGAGATTATTCCCATAAAAATCAAAATATACATTTTATTTGTGATCCAAATATCTGTAATATAAGTTGTTTTAATCAAAATCGTAACAGCCATTTTTGAGAAAAACAAAATTTTAAAATGTGTTCCCGTGTAAAGGGAATTTGTGGTAGAAGAATTTTCTCGAAAATATTCATGATACATCCTTGGAGGATATTAAACATAAATACTAAGTATGGTATTTAACGGTCTTTTCGTTTTTGAGCTCTGCTGTCGACTCGTGTGAAGGGGGAAAAAAAAACTTTAACACAACTGACCATAATATGCAGTTGGCTAAACTATGAAGCCTGGGGCTTAAAAGTACTTATAACATTGTAACAACCTGCGAGTCAGTTGAGAAATTTAATGCTATGCCGGCATGTTACCATAGTATCTCAATGACAGAGCAACCGGCTAGAGACCGGTTGATCCGCGGTTCAAAACCCGGCTATAGAGTTATGTTTTTCAGTCTGACTCTACCTATCTAACTCCTGTCCTACACACAGCATGTGTGAAAAAACAATTAAACTAATACATTTGCACTACTTGTAAATCATAAGAGATGAAGATGAACAAAAACGGACATCACAAAAAATGTAGAACTCTGCAAATGACAGAATTTATGTAAAGTATATTCTTATTTTGGAGCGAACCATTTGTTATATATTGCTTGTTATAAGTTTAAATGTTTCAACACTTTGTCAATACAATTATCTTTGTCAAGCCAAGAGAACAGAATTTCAATACCATCACATAGTGACTGGCTTTTAGAATACTTGAATCTCTTTAACTCATTGTATTTCCTTATACCCTTGTGGGAGATGCATGCAATAAAACCATTTCTGCTAATGTTTGGCTTGTTATTCAAAAAGTAGAAAAATAAGTTTTTGTAAGAATAACTTTATGGAAGCATAGCTAGAAGAAGTTAAGTGAATGTAGCACACCAGATTTAAACTTTGTACCACGTACAATTTACAGAGTAAGTATTGCATTCCACCCAAAAATTACATATCCAGCTTTGAACAACAATATTAATTTTGAGGACCGTTAATTTGTTATTAGTTTAAGGATGCTAATTTTTTTTTTTTTTTAATTTTTGGTTTTTATTTAATCTTTATATTAAAATGTTAAGTATAATTTTACAATTTTGGAAAAGATTATTTCATTAGTAAAATGTTTAATTTATGTTGTATAATTTAATTAATATATAGGTGTGAGAAATTAAGTAAATATCTTGCTCACCTGTTTATTATAATCTTGGTTTCTTGATATAAAATATCTTTATTATTTATAAGTTTTGTAATATTAATATCTTCATTGGTAATTTTATATAGTAAGGATTATATAATAGGGGATGTCACACTAAATCGATTTATTTTCTTAGTTTTAATATTTGTATTATCAATATTTTTTTTTAGTTATGTCCTAATTTAATTATAATTTTATTAGGTTCATAAAAATATTTTTAGACAACGGTCCTTGTGTGATTCTGTGAACAGCGTAACTCAAAAACGAAAATTCGGCTAAGTACGAAACTTGCTTCTGAATCCCTCTTTATTCTGTATGACTTTTGCATAACTGGAAACCGTAAAAGATGGACAAAATCTTAAACACCGAAAATGTAGATTTCCCTAAAACACACAGTTTGACATTATTATTATTATTATTATTATTATTATTATTATTATTATTATTATTATTAGTGAAGTTAGCCACTTCAGATATTATATTCCTTGTTATTGTATAAGTGTTTCATTGCTTGAATTTTTCTCAAGCAGAAATGCGGCATTCGTTTATGTATTTTAAACAAAGACAGCCGAATTTCAAAGTTATCATATAGCGACCAGCTTTTAAAAGATTTGATTGTCGCTTTAGTCTATAGTGCTCCATTTGCTTTTCCCTTAAAGGAAGCTAAGTAATAAAATAATTCCTGCTAATGTTTATTAGTACGACATGCTTTATTAGTATGATATAAAAGGATAAGTTTTTTTAAGAATAGTTTCGTATCAACTTATTCTCCCCTCTGGGACTTACAAGCGAATGCCTAGGGGTCAGAAGCCTGTCGGAGAGCCAACGGCACGAAACCGCAGAATGAGAACCTGTTACGAGGGATCGGCCCGTGGCCAGGCGTGAACATGAGGAAGTGGATGATATAAAATGGAAGCGAAATGGATGTTGGGAAAGGTGAAGCTGGAGCAATTGGTGGGGGAAACCGAAGGACCCGGAGAAGAAACCCCGCCCAGACTCGAACCCGGACCTCCTAGATGGGAGGCGAGTGGTCTAACCACTCAACCACGGCACCGCCTGTAAGAATAGTATGTTGCAGAATATGTGGAAAAGATTATTTGAATGGAATATATCAGATTTTTTCAGAATATTTCGCGCGCTATGTTTTAGGTACAGTAATATAAAACAGCATTAAAATCGTTGCTAAAGCTATCACAATAATGCTTGTGTGAGTAGCTAATGTGAATAAGTACGCATTAGTCGATAGTAATGACCAATGCTCTTTGTCACTACTCTTTGAGAGCTAGGCCTACCATCGTAACTGGCCTCGCCGCTGAGCAGCGCGTGCCGTGGCCTGCCTCTCTCGTGGGCCTCAGTTCTTCCCCTCAATTTCAGTCAGGAAGGGAAACTGCAAACGTGTCGCACATATGTGCAGTTGTGTGTGTATATATGTGTGTCCGTGTGTATGACTCAACCGCAAACTTGGCATTTAAGTTGAATATCTTACAAGGATACAATGCGAACATTTTCAGGAAAACCTCCGCCCCCAAACTACTGTTTACGTGGAATATTGTTTCGCAATTTTCGATTTTTCAATAACGATTTTGATTATCATGCCATATATAATAAATATTTACATGTAAAATGAAATGTATACCTTGAACTTTCTTAGACAAAACGTAAGAGATATACAAAATCATACTACACAAAAATTTAAATCCCATTAAAACACATAATAAATTTTGTCACAGACATTTTTTTTAAGTTAACCATTTCCAAGTATTCCTTGTTATTGGTTTTAAAATTTCCAGTAAAGAGTTTTCTCAAATGGGAAGTCGTAATTAGTTTCCTTTTTTTCTTTAAAAGACAATACCTACTTTATGCAGATGAACTCCTTTTGTTTACCAACACTTCATTATATTGCATAGTGGCATGTGAAATGGAAGAGTTACTGCACCTTCACCTATACTTCAATTTGGACATCCTGGTCTAGAGTGTGTTCTACTCTATTTACTGAGCGAGATAGTTCGGCGGTATCATGTGAGGCTCGCATTCGGGAGGTCGTGGATTCCATTCTCTCAGCCGACCTTCCTGACCCACGGGTTTTTGGAGATTTTCCCGAGTCATCAGGCAAATGCTGAGAAGATTCTCTCATCCTTCAAATTTCCCGTTCCTTCATTTGGTTCCATTTCATCTTTCAATCTGGTACCTCGAGGTAGAAGGTAAACAGTTTTGATACGGTTGAGGCGGTAACATTTCGCTTTTTCACAGCTGTTCTCTCCGCTGGAGTGGCATGGTGGACATCTATCTCCATGCATAGGGAGGGAGGGAGTGTTGTGGGCTTGCTACTGCCTTGCGAAACCTAGTGGAGGTTTGAAGAAATATCTGTATCGTATTGGGCCAGCCTCAGCCGGGCACTTACTCGCACATCTAAAGTCTCCCTTCATCCAGAGGTCTGACAAGCAAAATATACAATGAAACATCTAATGTGTTACACTCACATGACTTTCTCTAGCTGCTCCAGATACGAACTTCTTACAAAAGAATATTCTTCTTTCTATACGATGCTAATCGATAAACATTAGCAGAATGCTCTTATTACTTAGTTCCTTATAAGAAGAAAGAAACTAAAAGAATGAGCTATACTAAAGAGAGAGTCAATTTTTTTTAAAAGCTATCGTTACGAATTGTGATTACAAATCGCTTCTTTGCTTGGCCAGAAGCAGAAAAAAAGAAAACGGACACTTCCTGTCTAAGTACTTTACAACTGAAACCAATAACAAGGAATATCTCGGAAACGGTTACCCCCACAACAAAAACGTAAAGGGTATAAATTGTATGTTCTGACGAGATTTAATCTTTTTCAGCAGGAAACTTTTTTTCTATCGCTTACGGTTTAGCAGTTAAGCAAAATTCGATAAAATTAATCCAGAAAAAAAGAGGTCTTCAGAGGTTATTCCCAGAAATTGCAAGATATACATTTTATTTGGGATGTAAATATCATTAATATACGAGATTTTAATCAAATCGTTAGAACTATGTTTTAGAACTTCAAAATTTTCGAAATTGTTTCCATGTAAAGCGCAGTTTGTGGTGGGGGTGGTTCTCTTGAAAATCTTCGTGTCGCATCCTTGGAAGATAAAGAACCTAAATACCAAGTATGATATTTAACGGTCTTTTCATTTTTGAGCTATGTTACTCACTGACACACACACTCGAATCTTTTTCTAAAAATTCCTTTATCAGACTCAGATAACCCCCAAAACATATATTTCCGGTGAAATCTCGACATCGAAATTTTGGATGGAATACAATACCTTCTCTATCCACTATGTATATAATACTTTCGGGCTAGAAAAAGGTAAAAATGGCATCTAAAACAAAATAGCAGATAGAGAGGAAACGGATGAAGAGTACTTTTATGTTTGATTTTGTTCGATACCAAGATTTCACCAGAAATATATGGTTTAGTGTCTCCTGTATCCAAAAAGAGTATTTTCAGAAAAAGGTACGTGTGTGTGTCTGTAAACATGATAACTCAAAAACGTAAAGTGGGTAAAATACCAAACTTGATATTTAAGTTCAGTATCTTCCAGGGATACGACATGAAGATTTTGAGAAAATCCCTCCACCCCAAACTACCTTTTACATGGAATTTTTTTCGAATTTTTTTGATTTTCTCAAAAATGGCTTTAACAATTTTGATAAAATATATATCTTGAATTTTCTGGGAATAGCCTCTGAAGACTACTTTATTCTGGATGAATTTTCGGAATTTTGCACAACTACTAAACCGTAAGAGATGGATAAAAACCTACAATACAAAAACTGTAGAGCACGTTAAAACACATAAGTTATGTCATATACATTTTTTTCGTGGGGTTGATCGTTTTTTAGATATTCTTTCTTTTTGGTTTCAGCTTTAAAAAACATATTTTTCTCATATAAAAATTTTACAACGTCTGTCCATACAGACAAAAGAACTTCAGTGACTTAGCAAGCAGCTTTTGACTATCATTTTAACCTATGGTACTCCCTTATTTTCCTTCTACTTACAAATAAGCAAGTCAGAAGACTATTTCTGATAATTTTTTTTCGATTAGCATGAAGTAAAACAAGCATAAACTTTGTAATAATAATTTGTTGCAGAGATGTAGAGAAAGTCATGTGAATGGATCACATCAGATTTTTTATGATTATTACTACCTTGTAATAGGCGAGTATGGATTATTTTAGAATTATTTTTTCTAGTATGCATAAGAAAAGCTTCAGATTCTCGTCTAAACTCAAAACCGCATAACAGAGAGACCAGATTTCTATTGGAAAAGCGAATCTTCTTCTTTAAAGTTTGATGCTATTCCATTTTCTCGTTCATTTGCTCTGTTTTGCTGTCCTACCAAGGCTGGCTTCTGAGCACACTTGACAGTGCAGCAGTTTTTTCCTTGTTAACATCTCACAAGGGACCTGTAGCCGACTTGCCCCATCTCGTTTATCACTCCTCTTTCTTTACTCCCTTCTTCTTCGTCCTTTTTCTTTCCGACTTAGGTACCAATCGCTTTGTATCGGGTAAACAACTTTCTTTCTATAGCTTTTCAGCTTTGATGTCCTCAAAGCTACGGTTTGATACAAAGATTTATCATTGTACAAATAATGATTAAGGAAAAGGGAAAGTTACATTATATTACGTATTTGCAACTACGCAACAATCATGCATCTCTGAAAATTAAAAAGCTGATGTGCTCCATTCACATGACTCTCTATATCTATCAAATTATTGTTAAAAAGTTCATTTTTTTATCTACGTCATGCAGAAGTTTAAATACAATAAATGTATAAACCCGACTAAAACGATATTCAAATCTGTTAAAAGCTGGTTGCTTTGTGGTTGAATTTAGTTTCTTTGCATAATCTCAATTTTTGCATAATTCTCGTATGGCAAAAGCTTAAATAGGTATTTTAAAAATTAAACCAATAACAAGGAATATTTCACAAATGGTCTATTCCACCAAAAAAAAATGTATTTGACATAAATTCTGTATTTTATCAATATCTACATGTTTTGTGTAGTAAGCTATTGTCTCTCTTTTACGGTTTACCAGTTGTGCAAAAGTCATCCAGAATGAACAGGTCTTCAGAGGTTATTTCCAGAAATTTCAAGAAATGTAAATATCTATAATTTACAGTATTTTAATCATAATCATTGGATCCATTTTTGAGAAAATCAAAATTTCGAAAAATGTTCCATGTAAAGGGTAGTTTGGGATGGAGGGATTTTCCTCAAAATCTTTGTGTCGCATCCTTAGAGGATTTTTAACTTAAATTCCAACGTTGGTATTTTACCGACTTTTCGTTTTTGAGTTATCGTGTTGGCAGACACGCGGACATACGCGGACTTTGTTCTAAAACTTTTCCTTGGAATTACGCGGACCTCAAAACATAAATTTTCAGTGAAATCTCGCCATCAAATTTTTGGCTGGACTGCAACAGCTTTTGTGTACGCTATGTACAAAGTACGTGTAGAGAAAGTAAAAGCACAAACTAGACATCGGAGAGGTCATAAACTTCATCGTCAGCAATTGTGACTCGATGAGATGCTTCTCATTGCCCAAGTTAGGGTAAACCCATGGGTCTAGGTGTATTTCCTTGATACTTCAAGTGCAGAAGGCTAATATAGAACTTAGGTTTTGGGAAGGAATGGTTAAAACACATCTACGATGGGTTTAAAATAATTTTGAGTAAATTACAACTCTTTTCCTTTAAAAAAGTATTATCGATTAGATAATGATGCCTGCTGTGGGAGATTATCAGACGACTTAATATACTGGTTAACATTAAATTACAGTTGTGTCCACCTATTAGATCACAACTTAAACATTTAGTTTCTATCTTTAATAGTATTAAATATCTTAGTACGAGAGGACCAGATATTTGAAATAATTTTATTAAAATTGAATTTTATTAATTTAACCATTTTGGTAGAAGAGACTGTAACAGATTTAGAATCTGTAAAGGTGATAAATAATCATAAGTAGTAAATGGTAGGAGAATTATTAATATTAATAATCGAATGCACTAATGTGATTCTCTCTTATGAACAATAATCTAAAAATGTGTGTTCCATTCACATGACTTTCTACCTGTTCTGTAATAACTATCCCTACAAAACATTATTCTTTTGTCTACTTTATGCTAATCAAGATACAAATTAGTAATAAGTACTTATAAGCAACTTAGTAATAAATACATTCTGCTAATGTTTATCTTGGTCTAGAAAGAAGAATAATCTTTTGTAAGAAGCTTTTAGAACTGCTAGAAAAAAACACGTAATTGTAACACATCTGATTTTTAGAAAACGAGCGTGTGTGTTTTTTTTTTTTTTTTTTTTTTTGCGTATGTCTATAAACACGATAACTCAAAAACTTGGTATTTAGGTTTAGTATCCTCCAAGGATGCAACACAAAAGTTTGATAAAAATACCCCACCCCAACAAGCCTTTACATGGAACATTTTTCAAAAATTCTGATTTTCTCAAAAATGGCTTCAACGATTTTGATTAAAATACCGTATATTAAAGATACAAACTTGGAAAATAAAATATATATTTTGAATTTTCTGGAAATAGTCTCGGAAGAACTTTTTTGGAAGAATATTTTTTGAATTTTGCATAACTGGTATGCCTAAGAGATAGACAAAATATACTAAATAAACAAATATAAATCTCACACAAAGCACAAGGTTTATAGCTTACTTACATATACTTTTTTTTCGTGGAGATGATGATTCCCGAGATATTCCTTGTTAATGGTTTCAGTTTTAAAATACTAAAAATTTTTCTCATACATGGCAACCAACTTTCAAAAGATTTAACTATCGCTTTAGCTTACTCTATTTCTTTATTTCCTTTCTACTTACAAAAAAAGCAAGTAAAAAAACAATTTCTGCCATTGTTTATCTCGATTAGCATGAAATAGAAGAATAGGCTTTTTAACAATAATTTCTTACAGAGATGTGGAGAAGGTCATGTGAATGGAACACACAAGTTTTTTGTTCTACGTCACGCTTTCGTTTACGCCTGACCTGAGAACAGATTTTATTCCTTGGTTAAGGCTTGAGTGCCAGACTGTTGACACAAAACCAATAGCAGATTAGTCTGTTCTATCTGCTCCAGTAAAATGGTTTTGTTTTCCATCCCTTTGGCCGCTCACTTTATTCAAACCAATAAGAGACCGCATGTGTGTGAAACAGATAATAAAGGGATTAAATAAAGAAAATCACTATAGCAAACCAAAGGCATCGGCATGTTTTTTTGTTGTTTTGTTTGTTTTTTTATTTACTGTTGACTGTATCATAGTGTGTGGACGGTAGAATAAACTAATCGTATTGCTGTAAACATACAACTTAGTTAACGCTGGATACCAGCACCTTTCGCTGGATACCAGTGATGTAGTGGATATATTGGTTTGGTTAGTGAGGGATTAACTAGTTTGGCTGATGAGCGATGAATTAAGTAAAATTAAACAAAGGCCTATTCTCTCCCCCCCCCCTCCAATAGAAAGGATTTAGCCCAAAATTCTTATAGTATAAAATAGGAAGCAGCTGGATACCAGTTGTAAAGTTGCTGGTTTTCCAGTAATATTTTTGTTTTAGAATAATTTGTATAATATAGCAATATATTTTAATTTATTTACACCTTAATTCTTCTTTTTATATTCTGGATCCTTGCTTACTGTCTTAATTTGAAAGTTTAGTTTTTAGATTAATTATCTGATAAAAGGATATACAGATAAAATGTGTAATGTTTGTTTTTTAAATAAATTTGAATTTTGAATAAATGCTCCGGTATAATTATCTAGATGCCGGGACAGCATATTCGGATTTTATTTATTTATTTTATTTATTTATTTTTGTAGTGATAGAGAAAACAATAAGGCGTTTTGCCTAGCTCAGGGCTCTAGATATGTCACTTCAGCAGTGATCTAAATGTACTTAAGTACTAATAAATGAGGGACTGAAGGAACAATGGAATACGCGACTAATTCGGTACAAAGATTAAAACGAGAACATTTTAAATCCATATCCGAGAATCATGTAACAGTTTTCACAGGTACAAATGACATGATATAGAACGCTATGATTTTCTAAGCACGTAGAAGTCTCAGTATTGCTGACCTCGGTTTTACAGCTGGAGAAATGTGCTTTGAAAGCACTTCTATCTGGATTCTAAATCGATGGCGTCCCTACAAAGGCTGGAAAAATCGGCAGGCGTAAACCTTCCAAATGGACCCGACCCTCGTATAGTGTTCTCATGGGGCAGGCCGAACTCACCAGCTGCATTATTTAGCCTAGAAACGAAGTACATAAAAAAAGTATAAGCCATACACAGTTCTCTTTCAGCACTTGAGGGACATATTTACATAACCTCAAATATGTCTTGGGGGACCAATGTGCTACACCTCGGTGCCAAATTGGGATCTGCTGCGCCATTTCAAGGCCGTTAAAGAAGAGCAAATGCTCAACGAGCTGCCTTCTTATTCACTACACCAGATATAAGGAGAGGGAGAGAAGAGTTAGATGACGATTAATTCAGGAGACTGAAGGAACATTCTCATCAGAGTGTTCCATATTGTATTCCATACAAATTCACCAACAGGATAAACATCTTTATTTTAGTGTAATTAACATATAAATGTTTTCCTCCAAAAGACTGTTTGCTGATGTGGTCGAGGCTAGGCCATAGGAAAATCACATACATCAGTTGTATTTACGAGTTCTCTAATAAAGAATTATTTTCTTCCATAATATCCGAGAATGATTCATTTAAATCAAGACAATGCATCTGTAAAATTTGGAAAATCAACATGCTAAACAAGATGTAAAATATCTTATTAAACTTTATACCGGTGACTGCAAACAATAATGGTAGATAATGCTATTTTAAATACTCATAGCTCTAGGTTGCGTGGTTATTTAAATGCTATTCTGCAACTCATTGTTCTTATCAAAAAAAGCTACATTTTTAAAATGTTGTAATAAAAATAGAATTTTAAAGTGAATAATATCCCGAGTGTTTTATACTAACCCTTAATTTTATATAAAAAATTACTTTTTGGATTCTCCAAAATTCTTAATTTTATTCCTCATCTTCAAAGGATCATCCTGCTCTCTAAAGGACTTACAAGCAAGTCTTGTGCAGTAGCCTGTCAAGGAGCAAGCAAACCTTGGATCATAGCATGGGTGATCAGCCCATTGCTTGATATGGTGCTAGAAATGGAAAATAAATGAGGTGATAATAGGCGCGAAACAAGCGGGAGACCTGGGTTCGATCCCCAGTACCGGCGTGGGGATTTTTCCCCCCGCTGGGAGACCTGGCCCGGGGTGCACTCAGCCTCGTAAGGTCCCTGGGGGACCAATTGAGGAGCTACTTGATGGAGAAGTAGCGGCTCCAGGTCATGAGGACCGCATTAACCGGCCGGGGGGACTCGAGGCGCTGACCACGTCTCACCCTCCAATACTGCACCCCATCCATGACGTCTGTAGTGGACCGAGATGGGGGACGTAGCGGCCGGGCGGTAGGCCAAGGTTCCCCGTGAGCTGTCGTGCCATGGAGTTATTATAGGCGCGAAAGAAAAAAAAATCTTCCTTTCAAGTGGAAAGTTCTACAGTCATTACGAGAGATAGCACAATTTGCAGGTCAAAATATCCAACTATCGCTTCATTAGCAAAGTATTGCCTAGTGACTGAGAAAAACGGAGAAAATACTTAGATTGGATTGGTTGACAATGGGAATTTGCATTCGAGAACTCCAAATGTCTTGAATTTTCAAAAGCTAGTTATTTATTTCTGCAGATTGGAGTATTATCTTAAAAATGAATATTATAATTTTATTTAATGTATTTTAAAGGGGCAACGCAAAACCGATTAAACAGATAAGTGAGAAATCTTATTTGTTCCATTCACATTACTGTTTGCCTAGTCTGTAACAAACTACGTTTACAAAAGCTTATTCTTCTCTCCACGGCATGCTAATCAGGATATCCATTGGTAGAAACATCTTATCTCTTATTTCCTTAAAGAAGAGAAATAGCTAGGCTAATAACTAGGGAATAAAAGGAAAGCGATAGTAATTGGATTGTTAAGTGAAGGGTGAATTGGATTGGTAAGTGAGGGGTGAATCGAGTAAAATTAAACAAATACCCTTCCTGCAAAAAAAAAAAAAAAAAAAAAAAATCTCAAAATTAAAACTTTTAAGAACAAATGCAAACATTGGTTCTATTAACAATACTTTTAGTTTATTTTATACTCATAGATTCCATTTTTAAATTGCATTCCCTATGCAATTGAATTCGGTTTTCTTTACATTACCAGACAAAGAAAAAGTAAACAAGAATGACAAATCCTGTTTGAGAACGTTTTTAAATTATTTAAAAACGAGACCAATAACAAGGAATATCTTGGAAATGATTTATTCTACAAAAAAAAAAAAAAAAAACTCATGAGATTAGCTGGGCCTTTTAATAAAATATACATTTTTGAGTGGTAAGTTTTTGTCTAGCTCTAAGTTTCAACTTTTAGCATAATTTATTTTTAATATATTATATGAATACTCTGAGAAAAACAAATATACGGAGAGAAATTGTGAGAGATGCAGGTACGTGGAGTAAGTAGAGAGGAAAAAAGAGCAGATAGAGAATGGCAGAAAGAGAGAAATATTTTGCATTTATACTAATTAAAGCTATTTTCGTGTGAAACGCACTTATTTAAAACGACAGCCATTGCTTATGAATAGAGATTTCAAATGTATTTTGTTTGAAATTACGTGCAATTTCCAGAACAGTTCAGACATAAAATTGGCCCAAGTTAAACAACATAAATTCGTATTGGATTAATTGTTTTTTCACACAAGCCGTTAGTAGAACAGGAGTTGGATAGGTAGAGTCAGACTGAAAAATTAAATATCATAGCCGGGATTTGAACCAATGCATAGCATTCAGTCTGACTACCTATTCAACTCCTGTCCTGCACACGGCTTGTGTGAAAAAACAATTAATCCAATACCAATTGACCATAATAGTTGGCTATACTATGAACCCTGGGATCTAAAAGTACTTACAACATTGTAAGTCGCCATTGGGGTTGTTATCTCAAAATAACTTGAGATCACCTTGTGGTTTACCGGAAAACGTGCAAGTCAGTGGAGAAATTCAATGCTATGCCGGCATGTTGCCATTGTAGCTCAGTGGGAGAGCAACCGGCTAGAGACCGGGAGATCCGTGGTTCAAATCCCGGCTATGGCATTGAAATTTTCAGTCTGACTCTACCTATCCAACAGAAATTCATATTTCTGCACCGCCATCAGTTCATTTCCGTCAGTATACTGTGCACAATACGCTTCAAATAGGTGTTCATGTCATGTACACTACGATAAAGACTAATTCCTACATTGTCTTTTGGACAACCCTGTGCGAAATAAAGGGCCTTTTTATGAGCAGAGATACGGCACATTGAGCTAAGTTCAGGACAGAAATATAAACGCCTTGCTCTTTAAATTGGAAAGGGAGAAAACGATTTCTGGGTCCAGTCAATTTGAGTGTGTTATCAGCAAGATTGGTCTCCAGGTTGTATCAGCTGCAGGAGGGCCCGTCTACGTTTCCTTCGTGAAATGAATCCGTTGCAGGCGGGAGACGAAATGGAAGTAGGGCAAACACTCCGAGCCAAACACTATAAACTTCATCTGTAACAGGGAACACTGTAGAAACAGGTGAGTGTCTGATCAAGAATACTGCTGTTGAATATGATATCATGTTTTAGTAGAACCCATTCCTTTTCTCGGTTTATCCCCTCTTGCTATGTATTTGCTTCTAAGAGAAAAACAAGAGATACGACATCCCCTGGGGTCGAATGTTCAGCGTTTCGTGGAGCTTCAATAACGTAGGTATATTGCTGGTGACTTCTCTAGGTATATTTATGTCTAAGTAAAACTTTCAATGCTGGGAGCAAAGCTAGAAATAGACGTGTCTACCATCAATTATTTATGTGGTGGTGGTGGTGGTGGTGTTTAATCATAAATTATAACACTTTCGCATGGTAGGAAGGCTTATATGGTGTTGAAATAGTATATTGCAAGATTTTGTCTAGTAATATTCGGTCATAGTAAAAATAGGATTTTTAGTGTTGAATTCGGTTTTTGCATAATCTTTTTTTTTAACAGTAACGGAGTCTGATCAGGACTCCGGTACTGTATCCCTATTTACATTTCCCCCCGTAGGTTTTACTGATTACTGGTTTTACTGTTTCTTTTACAAACATATACACATTGCACAAACATATAACACCAATGCCCAAGGCGGGACTCGAACCCACGATCCCCTGCCCACGAAGCACCAAAGCGAGACGCTTTAGAGAGCGTGGCCATGGGGACCGGCATCTATAAATATTCCAATAGGTGTGATATATCTTATGTAGCTCAAACGTTTAACAGTTCGTACGTACACAACTCCTCAATTATTTCTGCTATACTTTTTTTCAATACCTTTCAACATTAAAATTGCTCAAACTGATTCAAATCTGCACAATTTTCCTTACATTTTGAACATTACTTAGCAAAGAAGCAGATTTGGAGTTTTATATGCGAGTATTATATGTGTATATATATATATATATATATATATATATATATTGATTATGCATTTAAATATTTATATAATAATTCAAAATGGGAAAATTTTATCAATATTTGGGAATTTTAAGCCTAAATAATGCACATCTCTCCATAAAGGCTAAAGTAAGTCTTTTTATTATGTTTTAATATTGCAGAAATTAAAATTTTAGCCAAGAATCTGTCATCCTTCATCGCAAGGAACATTTTGAAAGATTGCAAATTTTGAACTCCAACCATTAGTAAATAATTCTAAATAATAGGTTTCAAATTTGATAGTTATTTATATAACACATTCTAGCTATACATAAAAATTTGAAGTTGATAGGCATGAATTTCGAATTTTACTAACGTCATCATTGGGTTCTTCGTTGCTTTAGTGCTTAATTGGGGAACGAGGTGGAGTTTGAAAATGCAAGACGAAGTTGAGTATTGTCTATTTCCAAGATTCCTAAATACAGTTCGCACACATGTACTGCATTCTATTTTACACAATAGTAGAGAAAAGAAATTTTACTTCAGTAAAAATATATTTTTAGAATGTGTTCCATTAACTAGGCCAATATTAACATTGGTAGCGATCTGCTGATCAATTATTTATCGACGTACTGTGATTGTTTTTATAACAGTTATTAACTTTCAGCTCAAATTAATTTACAGGAATATATCGTAAGTAAATTAACAAATAAAGAGGATGTAAATGCATAGGTAAGTTTAAAATGACCGAGTTTAATATGTTTATATTCCATTTATAATATATAGGGTGTTAATCAAATTTAATGTAGTGAATAGACATACGTGAAGTAAAATATTGCAACAAATGTCTGTATTTCAATTGCTGCGGAAGTTTTATTTCTCGTCGCTTCGAGGCTCATACATTCACCTGTCGACTATTTTGGCTTCTTTCCAATCGAACTGCACTCTCCAAAGACCCTATCTCAACTAACCTCCAGCTACGTCATCATCAGGTGGGCTCTTGGTGAGCCTAGGTGTTGTTGCTGCTTTTATCTGCCCTTTTTAGGTCTTAGCTATAGGAATGTAGGTTTGTGTAGTTGAGGGTGTTACAGAGATAGCCCTACTGTGTAGGCTTCCCAACTGTTGAGCCTTTTCAGGAGCAACATCCTTACCGTTATTCCCTGGTGTGCTATGTTTTCAAAAGTAATCGGTGCGACTTTGATAGCCACCTCCTTAGAGAGGGGGGAGTGTTTATGAACAGATTTTTAGCTGTTAGCGTTTTAGTGCCTTCTTACCGTGAATGCCCACATGATATGCGGGGAATCCGGTATTGCCTTCAGCGGTTTGCAGTGTGCAAGTAATTCCCCAGAGATCTGATAAGGCCAATCCTTGAAGAAAACTAAGCTCGTAGATGGAACATTATCTGGCAGAATTTATTCTGTAAGTATATTCCAACCTATTGGCAGGAGACGGCTTATGAAGTGTTAAACGAGACCACACCAACAGCTCTGGCGAGATGTCATCACGCACAATCTAACCTTGTGCACCTGCTCCGAAATCGATACTTTGGAATATCATATTACATTCTGTCGACAGGTTCTTCTGGCATTTGGACAGTCCTCAGAAGCTGGTGCCAGTCGGAGACCCCGCCGTGCCTGAAACTCTGGCGCCTGAAATGTTGCTTCCAGAGTTCCTATGTACCTACAATACTGTGACTGGATCTTGAAAAGAATATTGGAACTGTGGCAAAGATTGATTCGGCTTCCTGAAACAAGAAAAACGGAAGTTGATGAAGTCCAGATTTATCGGCTATATGCAGCCTTTTATCTCCCGGTTTGAGGTTGCCAACTAATATTGTTGGTCCCTCTGCTATTGTTGGGAATTACTGTTGGCTTAAGCTTCCTGCTGCCGTGAGTAGACTCATTTTACAAAATTAAAAATAAAACAAAATAAAAGAACAAACGTCTCCAAAACGTGAAATAGGAACCACAAAGACAGGTGACAAATATGAATAAAATGAAATAAAAAACTTACCACGGCGTCAATGACGATGATGAAGATGGTCATGAATTCCCTGAACGGGAGTTAACAAATGCAGAGGGCTGTGTAAAGCGACCGCTCTATCTAATAATTCTTTTACCTACTTAAACTCTTAGTACGGATGACGTGCTGAGAAAGCAGCCCTCCCTCCCTCTCACTCTCTCACTCTCTCGCTCTCTCGCTCTCATTTCGTTGAACAAAAATTAGTAATTTTGTTCATACTGCTCTAAGAATTTTAAATTACAAACATGGCTCTATCCTAACTGATGGAATTCATCTATTATGAAAGCAAGATAATTTTTTCTGTAGCTCTGAGAACATTTAGAAGTATATAATAATTTCAGAGCAGCCGCATGTTTCAATCGTAATTATCGGGATTTAATCAGGAAGTTTGAGGAAACTAATTCTGTTGCTAATAAGAAATCTGGAAGACCAAAAGTAACAATGTCACTGTTGCTGAGGCGCTTCATATCAATTGTCTTTGGCAATCGTGTCATTAGTAGACACTTTCCAACAACGTGGCCGCCGATCTCTATATCTCAATCCAACTGACTTTTGGTTTAGGCGTTACCTAAAAGAACTTGTTTTTCTGACACAGCCAACAATCCAACAACAACTCAAATTGCTAATATTCTAAGACATGATCCATAAAAAGCTGTGCATAGAATTGCAGAAAGAATGTTGGACGTTGCGAACGGAGGATATCTTCCCAATGTTTTATAAAAACCGTATTGCTTTCCCAGTATACGACGTCTTATGTTTTTTTTTTCTATCTCCAATATTATAATTAAAAATGAGAGGTTTATGCGTGACACAAAATGCACGTTTACTAGACAGCGAGCATAAGTAGGCAGACCTGTAAACAACTAAGGGCAGTGCACCCAAAACAAATACAACTGGGAACGTTATCCATTTGCTTCTTTGATGTCATGCGTTAGAGCTAGAGCTAGATCTTAACGTAGTCTTGTAATTCTCCTTTTCCGTCTGTACACTTCACGTGGTTTGTTTACGTCGGAAGTCAGACACCGGGTATACAGCTGTATAACGTCTATGTATACGTAACCTGACAGAAAATGGCACAAACCTCTCACCACCATTTATAACGGTTTAAAATTTGAAGCAAAATTTGAAAGACCCTATACGTACTTCAGGATGAATTAAAACACACAAGTGACCGTAATACACGAGTATACACAACTTCTTTCTAATGCCGCTTGCTTTCATCAGATGAGTGTCTAAGCTTAAGAAGCTTTGCCCTTTATAAAATCAAGAACCATTAAAATTCTGACGTCTCCACTGTGGAACCCGTAAAATTTCCCTCTACATACACATGGCAAAATATGCAGTCATTTAACAGGTCCTGAATACAATCTTGGTTAGAGTGAGGGACCACTTTTCTTTTTAGTTTTATGATTTTTCCCCGTGGTTTTCCCTTATGCTGAGAAGACAAATATCGGGTAACTTGTAGCTCCATGATCCCCCAGAATCATTTTTGAGATTTTATTCTTCGTCCGATATGATTATCAAGTAAAAGGACATTACAGCAAAACAAAAACAAAAAAATAGCTTTTTGGTTCATACTGTAGAAATCTTCCTGCTTTGTCTGGCCAAACCGTACTATTCCAGTTATCTATTCCACACCAAACTCAAGACATGGATGCAGGAAAGTGCAATAAATGGGCTAGTGTAAAAAAAAAAAAAAAAAAAAAAAACTGCACATTTTAGATCATGCAGCATAGAGTCAGCAAGAGTACATTTGGAAAGTCTAATGCTACGAAAAAGACTAAGTGCAATAAATTATGTACCTTAACGAGATCTGCATATTTTTCTGTTGTAGATGTTGTCTATCTTATGGTGTATGAATGTAGAAAATCTAATATATAGTCGTATTTATTATTTCAAACTAAAATTCTTGAAACGGAATTGATTACAAGTTATTTTCATAGCTCAATGATAATTAATATGACGTAATTATTTAATTGTTATTCGTTTGAATTCCTAAGTGAAGAATACAAAGTAATTTTGTACTGACAGCATCTAAGTCCATAGAAAGAAGGTTGTAAATAAAGTCTGCATATGAAAATAGCACTGAAGCAACACATTCAGCTGGGTTTGTAAACTTATCAAAGCCAAGTTATAAACAAAGCCAATTAACAATCGACTCAACAATACGCTACAACACAGTAATTAACCATTACACAAATAGCTGCAAGCCAATCAGAGCTGTACTGCAACATCTGGTACGCTCTGAGGCTTATCACCAATTTATACACATAGAACGGGCATTGTTTGTACATGCAAGGAAAAGGAGGTCACGCCAAATTGAGGATTGTTGGAAAGCAGGCGAAGGAAAACGTAATACGGCAGTTAGGGAATCGCGTGTTCGGGAATAATCTCTTAAACATTCGTCGTAACCAACAGTATATCGTGAATTTTTAATCACTGTTGCGTTCATGCATCCATATTTGATGTTGACCAATAATATCGAGCACCATATCGACCAATTACACTCATTTAACTTTTAAGATAACACTACTAAAATAGTATACAAAGGATCACAACTTCCATTCTTTTGATTACAGCTTTATGCATTTTGGATATATTTTACATATCCAACATTTGGATAAATGTGGATGGTAAATTGCAATAAAGTTGATAAAACTCGTTACCAAAACTAGATAAGAATGTTTTCAAAATTAGAACTTGCTTATATATCACTTTAGAAATCTGAAGTGTTCCGTTCTCATGACTTTCTCTCCATCTCTGTAACAAATTATAATTGAAAAACTTATTTTTCTCTTTATTTAATACTAATCGAGATAAATTAGCATAAATGGTCTTATTAAAAATAAGAATAAGGGAATACACTAGGATAAACTGATGTCAAATCGTTTAAAATCTCATTGTCATATGGTTTAAATCAGTCTCCTTGAATAGTCAGGAGTTGCCTAATAACCCTATGAGAAAGGTTTAAAACTGAAACCAATAACAGTTCTTATTTCAATAACAAGGAATTTCACAAATGTATTCAAATCCACGAAACAATGTATATGATATAAATTGTGTGTTTTAATGGAATATACATTTTTGGTGCAATAAATTTTTGTCTTTCTCTGTCTTACGATTTACTAGTTGCGAAAAATCCTTCCCGAGCCAACAGATCTTCGGAGCCTATTCCCAGAAAATTCAAAGTATACGTTTAATTTGTCATGTATATTGTCATGTATAGGTTATTTTTATTAAAATCGTTAAAGAAATTTTTGAGAATATCAAACTTCGAAATGTTATTCGTGTAAGGTGTAGTTTGGGGTGGGGGGATTTTCCAGAAAATGTTTGTTTCGAATGCATTCACATAAATTTGTCTTTATGTATGTAACAAATGATTTTGAAAATCATTCTTTTATCTACTTCATGTTAATCGACACAAATATTATCAGCTGTTTTTTTTTGTGTTTGTTTTTGTTTTTAGATTGATATCCAGTTCCTTACATGACCATCTTCCAAATAATTTAGAATGAAATCAATATCACGAAATATCTCGGAAATTGTAAATTCCACAACCAAAAAAATCACATAAATTGTATATTTTAACGAGATCTACATTTTTTGCGTAAGATCTCTCTCTCTCTCTCTCTGTCTCTCTCTCTCTCTCTCTCTCTCTCTCTCGCGGTTTACCATTTATGCAAATTCAGCAAAATTCTTCCAAAGTGATGAAGTCTTCAGAGGCTATTAAAAATATATTTTATTTGCAATAGAAACATAATTAATATACAGCATTTTAATTATAATTGTTACTGCCATTTTTCAGAAACTCAAAATTGTCGAACTTTTTCCATATAAAGGATAGTTTGGGGTGGGGGAATTTTTTTCATAATCTTCGTATAGCATCCTTCAAACTTAAATACCAAATTCCTGTCCTTTTTGAGTTATTGTATTCATACACACACACATGAACATTTTTTTCTAAAAATGCTTTCTTTGATACAGGAAACCTTAAAACCCGTAAAATCTCGGTATCGGAATTTTGGGTGGCGTACAATACCTCCTCTACATATGTACCATTTATTATACAGAGAAAGTAAAAATTAGTGAAAATAATGGAATGATGAAAATAATATGAATTGTGATTACTCGTAATAGGATAGGATATAAATTTGAATTTACCATTGACAAACAAATCTGAAAGGGGGCTGGAGGGAGAGAGATGCCAGTTAAAAATATATTGTGTTTTATTTAATAAATGTATCTAGCTGTTCCATATACAAACTGTTCTTGCAAAATATCATTCTTTTATCTACGTCATGCTAATCAAGATAAACATTTGTGGTTTGTTTACTTCTTCCTTTCAAGTAGAAGGGAAATAATTGAGTACATTAGTACAGCGTTATTCAAATCTTTTAAAAGCTGGTCGCTATATGAAAAACTGAGGTTAGGTTGACTTTGTATGTTACCGTTGAAAAAAGTTATGTAGTTTAAATTTGAAACCAATAACAAGGAATATCTCGAAAACGGTCAAGTCTCGAAAACCGTATATGAGGTAAATTATGTGTTTAAACGAGATCTACATCTTGTGCGTGGTAAGCTTTTGTCTATTATGCATATTTTGTCTTCTTTATGCAAAATTATGCAAAGCTCATCCAGAATAAAGAGGTAACCAGAGGGTATTCCCATACATTTTAAAATACAAATTTTATTAGTAATGTAAATATGTTTAATATGCGGTATTTTAATAAAAAGTGTTAGAGACAATTTTGAGAAAAAACGAAATTCTCAAAAAATTTTCCATGTAAAGGATAGTTTATGATGGGAGGATCTTGTTAATCTACCTGTCATATACTTGGAAGATACTAAACTTTAATACCAAGCTTGGTATTTAACGGTCTTTTCGTTTTTGAACTATGCTGTTCACAGACACACACGGACCTTTTTCTAATTTTTTTTCAGACTCAGAGGACCTCAGAACATATTTTTCCGGTGAAATTTCGACATCGAATTTATTGGTGGCATACCATACCTTCTCTAGCCACATTGTATGTACATGCATGCTAGAGAAACTAAAAATATTAAATGTTTTATAATCACTCCTTTGAGAATTCAAATACAACTGTTTTCACATAAACAAATTTTGGATAAATCTCAGTGACATTATAAAAAATTAGAATACCGTTACTCAATGCTCTGCTATGATTATTTGGCATTCAGAATCTGCAAGATCTAAGTTTACTCAAATTTATTCAATGGTGTTGACTTGAAGTGTATACTGACTTGCATGCCTGCCCCGACATTTGTATATTCTAGAATACATTGGCACACTGAACGATATGATGGTGAAAAATTGCAGGTTGTCTTCAATGTATTGTTGAATTATCAATAACACTAAAGGATACAGATGGAAATATTCTGAATGTTATTTACATGTTTAAACACAGCTAGACAACGTTGAGTGCTAACAATCCATTCAAGATTGTTGAGTCTATCCGGAAATAAGAGAAAATATTAGCGTGTTAGGAGTCAGAGTCCTAAGTTAATGATACAATGTTGATACTTTGGTTTCTTTTCATTGTGGATTATTTTATAACAGTAAATAAATCTATGTTTTCATCATATAATAATTTTAATTATTTCTACACTTAATCGCGACTTTCTACACTATATTTATTAAATTTTATGCACAACAAATATCTTGTTTTCGTTTTCATAGAAACTAATTCTATTTCTATTAAAATCTCAATTTGAGACATGTGGTCGAGTTTGAATAATTACAACAGCTCATTTACCAATTATACTAAATCCTGAAGATCTAAAGTTGTCCAACAATACCACTCCCTCGTTTTTTTCAATTTTCAATTATCTTGTTTTGTTCACTTTTAGGAGCTGTTTTTAAGTTCTTTACATAATACATAGAGAAAATATTGCACTCCACCCGATATCGAAATTTTACCGGAAATGCAGATTTAGGATTACTGTATCCAAAAACTATTTTTAGAAAAGGATCCGTGTATGTAGCTTTCAAGAATGCGATACGAACATTTTGAAGAAAATCCTCCAATCCAAAACTTTACATGGTAAAAGTTTTGAAAATATTTATTTTATCAAAAATGGCTAACGATTTTATTAAAATACCATATATTAAAGATACTTGCATGACTAATAACATATATAACTTCAATTTTCTGGGAATAACCTCAGAAGTCTCTTTGCTCTGGATGCATTTTGCTGAATTTTGCATAACCGGTAAACCATTAAGAGATGGTCAAAAACTTACTACACAAAAATGTAGATCTCGTTAAAACACACAATCTATGCCATGCACATTTTGCAGTTGACCATATTCGAGGCATTCCTTGTTATTGGTCAGTTTTAAAATATGTACTTAAAACTTTTCTCATACGAGATTTTTAAACCCCTGGCCATGTAAAGAAATGGATTTCAGCCACAGGGCAATCAGCTTTTAAAATATTTGACTATCATTTAGTCTAGTTTATTTCCTTAGCTCCCATCCATTTGCAAGGAAGCAAGTAGTAAGACCATTTCTGCTATCTCGATTAGCAAGAAGTAGATACAAGAAAAAGTTATTTAACAATACTTTGTTACACAGACGCACAGAAAGTCATGTGAATGGAACGCTTCAGATTTTTCTTTAATTTGCCTCCATGCCGTACTCCTCACAGTTACCACTCATTTCGGCACATTCCTTACGATATTTTTCTCTATTATTAGCATCGCCATATGGTTACCATTACTTTAACATTTTTTCTTGAATCTCTTGAATACGCACCTCCATTGTTCACGCGGTTCTTCAAATACAATGTCTTCCGCTAGGAGAACAACGCCAAGTGAGACACATGTTCCGGAGACTTTGTTGCTAATAGAAATTAGTGAAACTTTGAACATTTATCGTGTGAAGTGTATATGTAGTCTATTGGATTATTTATACTTTCTGTACAAACTTTATATATGCCAAAGTACTTACGAGATTATATGTAGTCATTGGGGTATATTATGTCAAGATAATTTAAAATTTCCTTGTTGTTTACCGGGAACATAAGAGTCAGTTGAGGAGTTTAATAACTAGTCGGCATGATCCACGAGCCATGGTAACTCAATGGAGATCAGGAGATCCGTAGTACAAATGTTCCTACTTATTTGAAATATAAATTTAGGTATATGTTAGAGAAATTTGGCACAGGAAATTCTATGGAATAATGGTATCTTTTCTGGATGATAGCGGGTATAGGGAATGTATTCTGTGATTTATAACATAGAAACATAGGACTGAAACGTGCTTACGAGAAGAGGCAGATCTGTATGATAACTGACAAGTTGGGGGTCATTTACATTTAACGGAAGACTTCTTATATGTTTAACAGGGGCGATAATAAGTTTCCCACTCTTCCCCCTCTCCCTCTGTCTCTCTCTCTTTCTCTCTCTCTCTTTCTGAGCGGCCACCCGGAAGAGCGCCAGAACGAGGTACGCAGCGAGGTTGCCCCTAGCTCCCGGAAGCGTCGCTTTGCAGCTTCCCGCACATTTCTACACCGTAATTTATTGCCTTTTGGGACCTCCGTGCGTCATAGAATCTGTTGTGCGTCATCATGCCCATCCCCATACTTACGTGCCTAACATCTTTTGATGAAATTTTGATTCATACGTAGAGGTTACTTTTAGGAGTGGGACAAGGGTATTCATTATCATCCGTACTGTTTAAATTATATGGACCCAGTTATAAAAGAGAGGCTAAATTCTACAAAGATACTTCTAAAACCTATTCGATGAATATAAGTTGATTCAGATGATACTTTCCAGAGATTGACATATGGAATACAAAAAAACTATAATCTGACGCTATGTCCAATAACACAGTTGCTGTATAAAGTAGATAATTAACAATATAATAGAACAAGTAAAATACTTCACATATTTAAGCTAAGAAATTGGTATTACAAGAAAATTAGACCGACAAAGGAAATTACAAAATGATAATCAAATATGTGGGCATTAGAAGAACCCCCAAAAATAAAACTCCAAACTGAAATTCTGTAATCTCCTCTATATAGCCCAAAATACTGGGCTATTAAAAAAGTCAAAAACAAAAAATAGAAGCATTAGAAATTAGTTCTGGATAGAAGTTTCTGATATAGGAAGTCAAATAAAAAAGTCAGTGATGAAACAAGGAAAAATTTGAGTTTGTTTAAGCTAAATAAAAAGTGTGTTGCATTCATTTCACTTTCTATAGCTATTTTGCAGCACATTATTCATACAAAATCTGATTCTTTCGTACTAATCAAGATAATCAGAGGATAGCATAAATGACATTAATTAATACCTTATAAAGAAGGAAATAAAGGAATACACCAGGCTAAAACGATATCATATCTTTTAAAAACTTTCGCTATGCGATTGTTATTGCTATTCCATTCTCTTTCATGGCCAGGAGTAAAAAAAGAGATATGCCATAGATAACTTCCCATTTGAGAAAACGTTAAGTACTTTAAAATTTAAACAAATAACAGGGAATATCTCGGAAATGGTTAGCTCTATAAAAAGCTGTACATTGTATAAATTGAGAGTTTTAATGAGATTTACATTTTTATGCAGCAAGTTTCTCTTATGATTTGACAGTTAAGCGAAAGTCACTCAGAATGAGGAAGATTTCAAAAGCTATTCCCAAGAAAGTAATTTTATTTGCCATGTAAACATTTAATATACTGCATTTTAATATAAATTGTTAGCCATTTTTTAGAAAATCAAAAAGTCCCATCCTAAGTGTAGTTGAGAGTTGGAGGTTTCCTAAAAATCTTGTTGTCGCATCCTTGGAAAATACTGAAATGAATAACCAATTTTGTTTTTGGATTATGCTATCTACAGACTCACACGGATATTTTTTCTAAAAAAAACTGCCTTTTTTGTATTCAAGGGACCTCACAAAATATATTTTCAGTGAAATATCGTTATCAAAATTTTGGGTGAAATACAATACCATCGATCGACTATGTACATTGCACATACGTCCTTGAGAAGCTAATAAAAGAATATCAAGTATATGTCCAAAAATGCCAGAATCCTGAAATACACACCAAAAGGAAAGAGAACGGAATAGCCATAAATAGATGGATAAGTAGTTTCTTTGCGGAAATGGAACAGGTTGAACGACCTTATCCCTGACGACGACCACGACCCGTCATCGTAGAAGTACTGTGCCTTAATTTAGGTAATTTCTGCTTTATGTTTGCATTCCCTTCCCTGTAGGGAGGTACAGTGGAAGAAAATATAAGAAACGAGGATATTAGAGAGGAACTAAGAGAATAACCACTTCAACAATTACAAGAACAGAGGAATACTTAGATAGAACTTCTGCAAAGAATGAAGGAGGATAGGACACCAAAGATGACATTGATTTATAATCCTGGAGGAAGAAGTTCGGTAGGAAGACCAAGAAAACACTGAGCTGAGCAGATGCGAGATCAGAATAGGTAAAGACCTGATCCGTGAAAAAAGATGATGTTTTTAATTAGCTCATCGATGGAGTGGACGTCATTCTATAGACTTAGTTAGGGCCTGGAAAACATAAGATTATACAGAATCAAAACTCACTTTGGCGTTATAAAACTCTCTTATATGGTTGCAAGAGGGCAGTGGCTGAATATTTTGAAAATATGCCACATCAGCGGCGGCACGGAGTTTGCGATTATTTGTGTACAATATCTAGGAATTTGTCCTTAAAAATCTGATGTGTACCATTCACATGACTTTCTCTACACCTCTGCAACAAATTATTCTTAAAAAGCTTATACTTCTATTTACTTCATGCTAATCAGAAAAAATTAGCAAGAATAGTCTTATTACTTGCCTCCTTGCAAGTAGAAGCGAAATAATAGAGTACCATAAGTTAAAGTGATAGTCAAAAGCTGGTTACTATGTCACTGAAGTTTGTTTGTATTTGAATGTATTTCCCTTGAATTACTACATTATGGAATACCATTTGGCTAGACGCCGGTCACTGGAATGGAGGAATGCAGTGTGGCTCTGACACCGGATCTTCGTTCTTCTTAGCACAGTGTACCAAAGCGCCAGATTCTATCTTCAGGGCAGGGTATGCTAGTGATTTTAGGCAAGTAAAACACTTTGTCATATTTGTCAGGCTTTATTGTTGGTTTCGTAACCACTACACAATTGGATGTTCGTTACCCGCCGTCGGACCCGTACGAGTACACGCCACTTGTAGCATGGCTTCCTTCGAAAGGGAAGTAAAGCTGTTAGTCCTTGTTGTAGATTTACGGCAGCTAAAAGAATCTCAAGCCTGATAAAGAGGTTTCTGAGCAAAATTAAGCTGGGACGCTGAGAACCACAACATTTAAAGCGTCCATATATAAAACTCGGTCGTCTCCTTAGCGCGGTGGTAGCGCTGCTGCTTACCAAGCGGGAGACCTGGGTTCAATCCCCAGTACCGGCGTGGGGATTTTTCCCCCGCTGGGAGACCTGGCCCGGGGTGCACTCAGCCTCGTAAGGTCCCTGGGGGGCCAATTGAGGAGCTACTTGATGGAGAAGTAGCGGCTCCAGGTCATGAGGACCGCATTAACCGGCCGGGAGGGACTCGAGGCGCTGACCACGTCTCACCCTCCAATACTGCACCCCATCCATGTCGTCTGTAGTGGACCGAGATGGGGGACGCAGCGGCCGGGCGGTAGACCAAGGTTCCCCGTGAGCTGTCGTGCCATAGAGTTATATATAAAACTCAATTTTATTTCACACGTCACTTGGCTTATAGTATCATTATTAATATCTAATATTTTAGACTGCTAACAATCACGGTTGAAGAGTAGAGGAATGTTACTAAATTCGTAATCTTTCAGATAGAAAATTTCTTGTAACCTTATCTCACAGTGGAAGGACATATGAGGCCAGTATTTGCGAACATTCAGCTAACACCACAGTGAGGCTAAGATACACACCCTCCACTCTCTTAAGACAGCGTTGCTTTCAGAGGAAGCGTGTTACACACATGTTTATTTTGCGACTTCTGTTGGGATCTGCAGGATCTCTCTGGGGTGTATATATCAGGAGAGCTGATCTGCTAAGGAAAGCTTCAGGGAGAATCTATCTGGTCTGGCATAGTATCATAAAACCTCCATTTATCCGATTTACTTATATAAATAATTACCCTGTATTATATTGTTTGGGAATGTGAGGGTCGATATCAGTCACCAAACGTATTCTTCGAGAGCCGATCAAGATCTCAGTGTTATGGGTAAATGACACATCCATTTCTGATTTACAAATTTAAAAGAAAATCAGTGCTAGTGTCGCTTAAGAGCAGAGTCGCCTATCCTGATTTTGGAAATCTCTAAAAGGAAAAGGTGAGGTAGAAGACACAGAGGGTCAACACATCCGAAGAAGCCAACTTAGACACAAGTGGGTCTCTAAGTCGCCAGTTTAGATGCTAACACATTGCATACTAATGTTGCTGGATCAACATAAACCTACCAATATCTGAGCCTGACACACAATGAACCACGACAGACAGTTCCACACAAAGCAAACTCCACGCCATACGTCTCGCCCACCATCTACTCGCCCTAGACAAAGTAAGGAAATGGTGACAAGACAATTTGAAGAATATATAATGCATTTCAGTACCTACCTTCTTCTTCCCTTCAAGTATTAGGCCTTTGGTCTGTTACGATCTCCCTTCTCAATTTTCAACCCTTCACAGCGCTTCTTTGCACGACCTAGAGATCCCTTTCCGTATGGACTATAGTGAAGCATGGCTATTGGGATTATATGTTTGCTCATATGATTTAATTGACGTCCATTTCTTCTGATGGTGGTTTATATAATCAGTATGAGGTTTCAGTTTTAATTCCTTCCTACGGCTCCTTTATGTTTATGGTTCCAATTGGTATATCTTGATGCGTATCTCAAATTGCATTACAATAGCTGTTACTCAACTTCGTCTTTTTTTCTTCTCGCCAAGGTCTTGCATAGGCGAATTCTAGTATGCCTTTGTGTATTTAGAACTGTTCATTGGAGTGTATCACGGAAAAAGGATAATAGATATCGTAAATCTGCAACATTCTTCACTCTTTCTAGCATTTTTAGCCGAAAATATATTGCTCGATAGAGAAAACATGCCACAATATGCCTAATTCTTTTCTTTGTTTATCATAACAGATTTACTTCCAATTTTATTGATGTTATGTACTGAACGCTGTAACCAAACGTCTTAAGCTACCATCATGTCTAAATCGTCTGCAAAAAGTAATGCATTCAGCTGTGAATGTCTATTCAGTTGTATATATGCATAAGGTAATGGGTCCACTATCTAATTATCTACCATCCACGAAACAAAAAACGTGAGATTAGTCGGCCCAACGGGGCTTGAACATAGGACTTCAGGAATGCGATCTTTACTTTAATTTACCACAGAGTCATTTCCCTCAGTAGGCTACAAATGTATGCGTTTCCTCACACAAAAGATTGTTGAGGGCGAGTCCATTTTCAAGACATTCGTCACGTGCTCAGTAATCGCAGGAAGAATCCGATAATGATAAATGGAAACACCTCTCCCAGTCAACCGAGAGTCTCTCAGTCTCTCTCTCTCTCTCTCTCTCTCTCTCTCTCTCTCTCTCTCTCTCTGGAGTTAATAAATAGCTCAAGATATTGAAAAATTCCGTCTGTGCTACGAGGCTAGGGAAATTGGTGCCACTTGAGTGCTCAAATCATTTTCATTCAACTTTGTTTCCTACTCCACACAAAGGGTGGAGCGCCGAATATTATCCATGAATCTTTCACAAAGTTCTTTAATTGCAAGAAGCACTGAAGTACGTACAACCCTTAAATAGTGAATACATCGGATGTTCGTTGTGTTGGTTTTTTTGCACGTGGATTGATCCTGAAGCTGCTATGCGACATGTACACGAGTAGGTACATATTGACAAGGATGAACGTGTAAAATCTGAGTCTGGAAACTTTCTTTTTCTCCATGGTTCAAATGCTTATAATAGAAAAATACAAAAATGCATTTATATTTTTCTGTTCCTGTTAGAGGATATTTTATATTTATCCCAAAAGTACATTGTCAAGATTTCACTGGGATAAGGTTATCAGCTCCACTACATCCAAAACGGAAGAGAAAGAAAAGAATTAATAGCAAAAGATCAACATATGTATGTTGTATGTATTGAGAGGATTAAATTTTGACGTTTATATGTTAACCTTGACAATTGTTAATTTTCTGGTAGCAATGCAAGCCGGAGACAATGCAACGTAGGCTTCGTTGTCGGCCAGACGCTAAATCAGATGTTTGCTACAAGTCTGGTACTGATCAAATAATCCGATTCGAGTGAATCTGTTTGCTAGCTGCCGATGTCAGCTATGACTTATTAGAATATTGGAAACCTTTTGCGGTCGCGACGTGGCCGAGTGGTTAAAACACCCGCCTCTCACCTAGACGGGCCGATCCCAAGTGACCGCATTCGAGATTTCTGGTGGACAAAGCGGCGCAGGGGCGGACTTTCTTCGGTTTTCTCCACCATCGCATTCCACCGGTGCTCCATCTTCATTTCATGTATCACCAGTGTCATCGCCTGCGGTGCAATGGTAGTAAAAGCGGGAATTAGACACACAAAAAAAAACAAACAACCTATTGCTGCGGTCAGTTTTAAAATATATCTTTAAACACCGGATTTTGTACCCTGTGTCTTTTGGCCATCTCCGCTACGAGAACTTACGTCGCTTTCTGCCCAGAAGGGGACTTAAAGCTTAGATAGTGAATTACTTCAAAAACTCCCTTGACACCCACATCACACTCCCCGTCAAAATATAAGCTGGCCACAACTAAATTATTTATTATGCATTATTCTTGTAACAATGTAAACAAAGCTTAGTTATTACCTAAAGTTACCTCTATCGTATCATTCAAGTTAGTAATTTAAACATCATGCGTTTGAGCACGGTGGTATGAAAAACACATTTTTGTTTTTTTGTAGATTCCAATTACTGTTTAACACTTATTTGTAGTAGAGCCGAGCCAGATTTCGTCCGAGACTGGCATTCGGGAGGTCGTGGGATCCGAATTCTCCGACTCATGAGTTCTTTCGGGAGTTTTCCAGGGTCACTAGGCGAATGTTGGAGAGAATTCTGTATCCCCCCGCACTCCCTTCATTTCATCCCAATCGGTCTCTTTCAGGATTGTGTCAACGAGGGTTGCGGCAGAAATGTCATTTTGTGGAGGTGACTGCGCTCTGGATATACAGCTCTCGGCAGCAGGATGGCGTTTAATGATCGTCTGAGGACTCGGGTGGTCTATCCGGGATTGAGCCACGGGTTCCTGGCGCTCCCCGTGTCAAGATTAAGAACTGATGTGAACTGTAGGGACCCTCCACGACGGCTTTCTCTCTGTCCAGATGTCGGCCGCCCTCTGAAATTACATTAATCTCATTCTTCCTCCAGGTGTACGTACAATAAGCCCATGACTGCAGAGTGGAATACCCCTCTTATACGCACACGCACACTGTAGCAGGGAAAGAAGGTAATACATCCTAAAAAAATGTAAATGGCGTTTTATTTATGGATGCTCTTTAACTGCTGTGGTTCTCAGCGTCCCATTCTATATTGGGCGTTAAAGACTGCTAAATTTTGCTCAGAGGCCTCTATCAGTCTTGAGGTTTTTTTACGTGCTGTAAATCTACGACACGGGACCAACGGCTTTACTTCCCTTCTGAAGGATGCCATGCTAACGATTTTTACGCCCGAAAAAATCCACCGTCCTCCGCCGGGTTTGAACCCGCTACCTTGGGTATACGAAATCAGCATGGTAACCATTACACCACGGAGGACGATAAATACATCCTAACCAAACTTCAATATACTGATTTACCCGATACAAGTTTTGAGGTGTCCTAAATAAAATAATGTTTATAAGAGCAACGCAATAGCAAACAAATAATCTAAATTTCATGATATTGGTTTAAATACCTTTAGGTTTAACATATTTTCATGAAATATAAACTCGATATCTTACTACCCAAAATATGTAGTCCCTATTAAAACACAGAATACAGGTCAAAAATGTTTTGTAATGCTATTCTATCCGAAATATGCTTTGAAAGGTTTTTATTTACAAATACTTCTTCCAAGTCACCATCCTTTTTTTTTTTTTTTGTGGTGAACATTCCAAAAGTTTCAAAACCATCACATAACCATCCGGCTTTTAATATCTGATTTTCGCTTTAACCTAATGTGTTCTTGTACCTACAATAAAGGCATAAATATATAAGGAATGCTTATCTCCATTAAAAAGAGTTAGATATTACATTCTACATGTCGCTTTTTTGAATCTCGCTTAGGGTGAGCTAACGGATAAGGTTTTTCCAGGGTTTTCCCTTACTCTGAGATCATTTGTGTATCATTTAACCAATTTCATTCATCGTCCGATATAACCAACCAGGTTAAATCACTTAAAGTACAAACAAACAAACAAAAAGAGAAAAACAAGCTTTTGTAAGAAACAGTTTGCGGAAGAATAGAGAAAGTCATGCGAGTGCAACACATTGCATTGAGTTTACTGCATTTTTCCACTTGTAAAACCATGAGACATAACCAATAAATAGTAGGTACAGAAACTATTATTAAACATCAGATATCACCGGAAATAGATTTTTAATAAAAGAAATCATTAGCTATTTAAGTTTAGCAAGTTCCTAGGCTGCAACGCTGCTTTGCATAAAAATTCCCCCACGAGAAACTACCCTTATATGGAACTTTTTTGCTAATATTTTTTGTTTCTTAAAATGGCTCTAAAGATTGTGATTAAAACACCATTAGTTTAAGATATTTTATGGAAACTAAAATGTATATATTGAATTTTCTGGGAATAGCCTATTGAATTCATTTTCACTGGGTGATTTTTGATTAACTGGTAAATCATAAGAGATGCAGAAAATCCTACTACAGGAAAACTGTAGATTTTGTTACAGCAAACAATTATGACTAGATTTTTTTAGTTAATCGTTTGGAGCTATTATTTGTTATTGGCTTAAATGTTTTAATAATATTTTTCTCAAATGAGAAATGTTCATTGTTTTTTTATCCTTATCATGCAAATATAACGGAATTCACGGCTCTCACAGAGCAACTAGCTATTAAAAGATTTAACTGCCGCTTTAACCTAGTAAATTCCCTTATTTCAAGTATAACTACAAGTAAGCAATAAGACTATTTCTATTAATGTTTAACTCGATTGGTATGAAGTATACAGAACAATAAGCTTTTGTAAGAATATTTTATTACAGAATAGGTAGAAGAAGTCATGTGAGGGGAACACACAACTCTGGTTTTTGCGTTAAGCTCAGTCGTTTAAGAGAACCCCATATTTCTATACATTCAGTATTATGCACTGAAGGAGAACAAACAAACAAGAAGGCTTGAAGAAAAGAAAGGATGCTCTTTAAAGAATTAAGAGGTCACAGCTGGTCCACGCCTGCACGCAGATTAAAACAAATCCCAGGTCGCCACATTACGCACAAGGAGAGTGCTCACCTTCAGTAGACTATTTTTCATATAGGTACGTATTCATTACGGAGAGTGACAAGTGAAATTCCTATTTTTAAACCTACCTAAGCAACTCAACTTATTTTTAATCTAAATTTCATTGCTGGAGCTACAAGCTGAGGCAATATTTGTCATGACCTCAAAATCTGCCCACATTTTGTGAATTTCATTTCCATTTTATGTAATATTTGATGTTCAAGTGTTTTTGTTCTGTTGCATTCCGAAGTTGAAATCGCTGGGTGAAATGTTTATTATTCCTTGTGCTTTTGTCGTGTACAAGTGTTTTGATTTTCTCTCTGCGTTTTTATTCATAGTCAAGTATCATAGTTACGTGTTAATTTTCTTGGTTTTAAAGCCAATTACTAAAAAGAGAGAAGCATGAAGAAGGCCACTCGGAAATCATATCCATCGAGTGAGGGTGAAAAGGCCACTTGGAAATCGACGGTGAATCTTATATTACCCGTGCATTTAAAACATTCAGGTAGAATTATATACGCACAAATATTTGCGACGGGATCGCTGAGTAATTTCCACTCATTTGTTTTAAAAAGTGAAAGTATATTATTCCGAGGAATTCGTTAGTTTTCCCGTTGGAAGTTGAGTCGCAAGGGAAAGTGTATTCACGTTCGAACAAAGCACATAATTGCATCGAGCGATTGTAGTTTCGTATAAGAATTGTACCAAATAATTGTGAATAAACAACAATTCCACAAATAAAATCCTAATGATGGTTTACTTAAGAAATCGCCAAGTAGACAGAATCTATAAAGGAAGGTCATTAAAACGTCCTGAGATAAGAGTTGATAGCTAATTTAAATTCGGCGCAAACGCTTAGGAGTTTCTTCTAGAAACGTCCTTATAAAATGCTTCAGAGCCTATAGATATTTTGGTACTATGACTCGACAGGTACTAAACAGATGTCCTTAGTAGCATCGTTGTTTTCTTGTAACTCTCCCTTGGACAATTTTAAGCATTCTACCTCACACAGTTTGTTATTCGTTTAATCGGAAAGTAGAGATTTCATACCGTGGAATTAATCCCTGTGATGTTTTTGAGTAACTTTTAGATTCAAAGGCTTATAAGAAGCATTCCCCTCGTTGGAACTGGATTTTCATTTGGGTTGCACGGTTTGTAGACGTTCTTCTCAGAAAGTTTTAGGCCGCCATTGAGAGTTTTGGAACTTTGGAATAGGCGTTGGAACGGTTATATCTCTATACGTCAAGAATAACACCAAACACTAAAAATATCACCACTTGTTTATGCTCGACAATGCCTAAATGTAGTAATTATACGTCTGGTAGGTACACTTTTATGGACCTTATTAAAATACATCTCTTCATTAAAGTTCAGGTTACCACCAATCAAAAGATACACACGCAGCAATCAATACTTTTGTGTCTGCACACATCTGGTAAGCTACCAGACACCGACTTTTGAAAGCACAACTATCGCTTATTCTCGAAGTTTAACAACTAGCGCTAGTTTTGGAAAAGTAAACATGTCGAACCCGATTGACAGTACAATAAAATTTGCACCGCATGAAATTTCTGATAAGCAGACGATACCAAATAATAAAGCCTTGCCACAAATCAAGCAACATCTATGAAAAAACATATACACAATTCATGGATTGGAGAAAATGGAAAAGCATAAGTTTATTTTGAGAAAGGGCATTTTTTGTGTACTTTGAAGAATTGTAAATAGCGTTCTAATAAATTCTATTTGTCTTCTCGTTTTTCAAAGCCTGCTTTTTATCCGCTTGCAGCATATAATATATATTATTATTATTATTATTATTATTATTATTATTTTACTGCTCGTATGTATCGAAGTTATTATTTCAAGGTCGAGATCAGAATAAAATCAATACTTTCCGTTTGCGCACCTACCACAACGCTGCCAGCAGTTTCACTGTGCAAGGTAAGATCAATGCACTTATTGACTCAGGCAAGTGTAGAATATTAAAAATAACTTATAAATATTTAAAATTAGACACCTGATCGAGCATAAATACTCGTATGAAACTTGACCATAATGGCAATTAAGATGTTTGAATAAATATTACGAAACATACAATCAAAATCGTTAGAGCCATGTTTTAGAAAATCAAAAATTTCGAGAAAAAAAATCCACGTAAAGGATAGTTTGGGATGGGGGGATTTTTCTCAAAATCTTCGTGTCGTATCCCTGGAAGATACTAAACTTAAATACCAAGTTTGGTATTGTAGCGACTTTTCGTTTTTGAGTTATCGTGTTTACTGACACACGGACACACACACGGACCTTTTTCTGAAAATACTTTTTTTTTGGATACAGGGAACCCTAAAACATATATTTCCGGTGAAATCTTGGTATCCAAATTTTTGGTGGAGTGCAATACCTTCTCTATACACTATGTACATAGTACGTGTACAGAAAGTAAAAATAACTCCTAATATTTAATCTATCTATTGTAAAAAGCAGTAAGACTAGCTCAACAACAAAGTTTGAATCATAAATGGTTTTATATCAATATGGAAATGTTTAAAAGGTCACAATGGTCTTATTTTTGTCTTTCTCCCTCTCCGTTTACTTTTCTTGCTACAGTGATTTGGAGTACTGTTAGGGATATCAGAGAGAACCACAAATTAAAAGGCTTGCACTAGCCGAACCAACCTGTCTGTCTCAGAGCTACCTTGGCAACGCATTTGGATAATTATAAAATGAGAATTTCTAGAGAAAACTGTCCTTATTTAATTAAATTGAAAAGAAAACAATATTCTAAGAACTGCTAGTTTAAGTTAGAAGTAAATTTCAGGTATTCAAGTTTTTTCTAGAACGGGAAAGAATATTAAAATACACGCTCAAGCGATTCCTAGAAAAAAGTCTTTTACTATATATAGAATGTCTAACAGGCGTTTATAAAGATTTTATATGCTTTTTGAAGCAAAGAAAAGTTATTCAAAGATCAAAGAAATGAACTGCAAAGTACGGCTGCTACAGGAAGGCTTTTGAGAAAAATATCGGGGTTTAACAAGCAGAACTTGAACTCCTACCTTTAAAAAAAAAGAAAAGAGGGGGGGGGGATACTGTTCTTCAGTATTGCTAAAACGCATTGCTCTAGCATTGCTATTGAAGGTGCCATTTTTCTTAGTGTGTAGCATTACTAATATTACTAATTTTGTTTTAAATATGCTTAGAATACGTAGTGATTAATCTTTTCTGTGCCAATGATCGATATATGCTTAAGAGTGTTATCTTTTTTCACGGTCGATATCTACGGTTCGATTTGGCTCTTCTCTCGTGACTTCTGGAATGGACTGTCTGCCCTCTAAAGCATCTGTCATGGATATAGTGCCCTTTGTACTTTCTCTACACGTACTATGTACGTATAAATACATAGTGAATAGAGAAGGTATTGTAATGTACCAAATATTCGAGACAGAGATTTCACTGGAAGTACATGTTTTAGGACCTCCTGAATAAAAAAAAACAAACATTCTTACAAACGTGTGTGTGTGTGCGCACGCGCGCAGTCCATTAAATATCAAACTTGGTATTTAAGTTAAGTATCTTCCAAGGATGCGACACGAAGATTTCCAAGAAATGCTTTCGAACATTTTTATTTTCTCAAAAATGGATCTAACGATTTATATTAAAATGTCGTATATTCAAGATATTTACATGACAAATAAAATGTGTATCTTGAATTTTCTGGGAATAGCCTCTGAAGAATTTATTCTGGATAAATTTTGCGGAATTTTATATAACTAGTAAACCGCAAGACAGAGACAAAAACGTACTATACAAAAAATGTAGACATTTTTTTCAGTGGAGTTGACCGTTTCTGAGCCACCCAAAAAAGAATGAATTTCAATCCCTTAGCAACCATATTTTAAAACATGTGACCGTTGGTCATGCCGATGCATACAATAGATAGAAGAATAAGCTTTTTAACAATAATTGATTGTATATATAAAGAAAGTCATGTAAATTGAACACATCAGATTTTTTATATTTATTCTGAAAATTGATTCAATTAAAAGTTGGCTCTTCGTGGTGTAATGGTTACCATTTTTACTTCATATACCCAAGGTCGCGGGTTCAAACCGGAGGACGACGGGTTTTTTAGGGCGTAAAAATCCTTATCATGGCTTCCTTCGGAAGGGCAGTAAAGCCGTTGGTCCTGTGACGTAGATTTACGGCACGTGAGAGAACTTCGAGCTTGATAGAGGCGCCTCTCAGCAAAATTAAGCGGTCTTTCACGCCCAATTTAGTAGGGGACGCTGAGAACCACAGCAGTTAAAGAGCGTCCATAAATAACCGCCATTTACATTTTTTAGCTGCCCTGTTTTTATGCGTTTGAAATTGTGACTTCGTCCTCTAGCCATAATCGCTGTACGTATATGAAGGTTTTGCTGCGTAATCTACATGTGATTGTTGACACCAAGGGTTACACCTGTGCGATAGGGAACACGTGTGCTGGGAATGTATCGCGAGCAATGGTTGAGTTTGTTTCTACGGGAATTCGTAGCGAGCAGTAACCGTCGCCGCTGCGAACGTCGGAAAGAAACTATACAGCAATTTATTATAAAAACATTGAAGAAAGATTCTGATTGTGATCAGTTTGTGAAACAAATAAAGAGATGTTGTTGGAGAAAAAGAGATTGTTATAATAGGAACGTTACTCGTCTCATTTGAATTTCTGGAAACGCTGCTGTGATGTAGAAAAAAACGTGGTGGTTGTTTTCCAGTTGGTGCAACTTTGATATGCAATTTAACTAACAGTAAATGTCGTTTCCTATTTGAATGTAATTGACCTATAAAATGTTAAAGCTAATAGTTAATATTATTCAAAGCCTAACTCTTATTGAAATGATGAACAATTCCTGATATTTTGGACAAGAACTTTCCTTAAAAGGAAATGATGGCAGCAGTTAGAATTATTGTACACGGTTATATATTGAGCTTTAGCTGATAATTGTTTACATACTATAGCTGAAAAAATTAAATGCAGTTTTATTTATGGACTCCCCTTAACTAATGCGGTTCTCAGCGTCTCATTCTATACTGGGCGTGAAAGACCAACTAATTTTGCTCAGAGGTCTCTTCGTGAGATTGAGGTTCTTTTATGAGCCGTAAATCTACGACACGGGACCAACAGCTTTATTTCCCTTCCGAAGAAAACCATGCTAATGATTTTTACCCCTAAAAATTCCATCGTCCTCCGCTGGATCTTGGGAATATGAACCATTAACCATTACACCACGAAGGCAACGTATACTACAGTTTCCATGTATTTTGTATTAAGGAAACCCGGCGATTTTTTCTCATCCTAGAATCAATTTCATTGATATCCATTGATATCCATTGATATCAATGTTTCTGCTGAGTAGCAAGCACTGAACTGTTGAAAATACAGCTGCAGAACTACATGGAGTGTGCTAACAGTCGTTAGTTCACTGCTTTATGGAAATCGCGTATGCGCAAAAAGCTTTTCTTCTCGCAAGTCCACGGCCTTAGTCCGAGGCTTTTAATCATTTATGAGTGTCCAAAACTTAAGATAGCCTTTGGTGCGTGCCAAATAAGTTGGAGACAGTTCAGCCCAATGTGAAATATATCTTTACAGCTCGTACAGTTCATTAAAATACACAATTTGTGTCACTTTATCCGTGACGTTAGCGGTATCCGATATACTTCATGTCGAAAGTTAAGATTTTTCTTAGCTCTTCTAACATGCAAGCTTGAAAGCTTAACATACCCCCTCCCCCCGACCCGCGTCACTCTTTTATTTTCCATCGCAAGGGCTTGTTATCGCGAATAAAGCTTTGAATATATATTCGCAGAGAAAATAGTGAGAACGCATCACATTATATCTGTTGTTAATATTCATGCTGGTACCGACTCCCATGTGAAACTATAGTTGCTAAAGCACAAGCAACAGAGACAAAATATTTAATGATTTAGTTTTACTAACAAAAAGAATGTGACGAATTATATTCGCATGCATTTATTTAACCATATTCTACAAGCTATTGTTATAAAAACTATTTCTTCTCTCAGATAAACTTTTGCGTAATTATTTTAAATCACTTTTCGTTGCAGGTACAAGGGTAATGCAATAGGCTTATCGTGAATGAACGGAGTGTTTAGTGTTTCAAAGGTCAAAGGTCTCCTGCAAAAGGGGGGAGAGCTCTATTAGAAAGACTCAAGTGGTGAGAATGGAAAAGTTGCTCTGTGCATATTGTTCACTTTTAACAAGTTGGACTAGCACTATTAATTCAGTGTTTAAAGAAGCTTAATTGCAATTTTGTCATAGTTTCCTACTTCTTTGAATTGAGGTTTAAGCAATTTTCAGATCTTTTAAAGGTGGCCGCTAAGTGAGACCTTCAAATTCCGTACTTTGGACGACCATGAGAAAAAAAATGATTAGCAATTTAGCAGTTCTAAAAGGTGTAACGAATTTGGCAATTTACAGCAATAATAAAATATATTTTGGAAATGTTTAGTACCGTACAATTTTTCTTTGAGACAAATTGTGGCTTTAACAAACTCTACATTTTGTGTAGTAATTCCTTCTCTCTCTCTCTCTCTCTCTCTCTCTCTCTCTCTCTCTCTCCCCCTCTCTTTCTCTCACGGTATAGAACGGGCGCTACTAACTCGCTTGATTTTGTGTTGCACCAAAGAGGTGCACTGCATTGAGTAAACACATGGCATCAGTTAGAGATCGGCTTCTGATAGAGTGATGTATCTCTGTTTCTTGTAGTGTATCGTGAGGGAGTTCGTGGTGTAGAAAACAAAAATAAATCCAACATGCAGGCCATCGACTCTTCTCTGCCTAGGAGGAATCTTATTTACAGAAAGCGGCGTCACTGAATTCCAGCTGTTTTGTGTTGGTCTAAGTGTGTTGTAATTTGCTATGATTTTGATGGATTACTATTTACTTGCCAAGATGTCTGTTCATACTCACTGCTATAAATTTGATTTTTTTTTCAATTGTGTTAGATACCAATTAAATACCAAGAAGCCTGTTCATACTCACTGCTATAAATGTGATTTTTATTCGTTACAAGTTAATTGTCTTACTGTTCGCATTATAATGTATTTACAATAGAATGACCAAGATAAGTAGTAGGTTGGTTTACTATGTTAATACTATAATAAGTGTTTTAAAATGTTTATGTAACGGCTATCAAACATATGAAAATGTGTACATTTACATCACAAATATTATATTAATGAAAGAGGTTATCATAAAGATATAATTCTAACAACCAGGAGCCTACAATAGGTATATTAACCTATGAACGGTGGATTACGTACTTCAAACGCAAAATGTTGTCTACCGCCACTGCACTGAACGAATTTCAGCGCAACTGAAGATCACGCAATGTTCCGTAGATGATTCAGTCGAGCAGCGAGCAAAGTTTCCCTCTCTGTTTACTCAATGAACAGCAGTTGGCGACACCTGATTTAGAAGTTATATAAAATTAATTCACAATGAAGAGGCTTATAGAGGATAATATTCCTAGAAAAGATATAATTTGATTTGTCACACAAATATGATAAACTTATTTTAGAAAAATAAGAAAATCTGATGTGTTCTATAAACATAACTTTCTCTAGCTGTTTCATATACAAACTATTCTTACAAAAGATTATTTTATATACATCATGCTAATCGAGATAAGCATTAGCAGAATGAATCTTATTACTTGTTTCCTTGCAAGAAGAAGGGCAATAAGTAAATAAATTAAGCTAGTGCGTTATTCAAATCTATTAAAAGCTGGTTCGGTTTGCTTTACATGGTCCCGTTTGAGAAAAGTTAGGTAGTTTAAAAATTCAAACCAAAAGAAGGAATATCTCGAAAACAGTTAACTCTACAAGAAGTATGACAAAGTAACGAGATATGTTAACGAGATCAATGTTTTTTGTATGGTAAGGTTTTGTTTATCTCTACGGTTTAACCGTTATACAAAATTCTGTAAAATTCATTCAGAATAAGGAGGTCTACAGTGTACAAGAAATTCAAAATATATTTTTTATTTGTGATGTAAATATGTTTGATATACGGCATTTTAATCAAAATGAACGAAATTTTCAAAAGAGTTTACATGGAAAGGGTAATTAAGGGTGGAGGATTTTCTTAGACATCTTCGTGTTGTAATCCTTAGAAAATACAAACATAAATACCAGGTTTATTATTTAACGGTATTTTCGTTTTTGAGCTATATTGACTAAACAAACACACACACACACACCTTTTTCTAAAAATGCTTTTATCGAACTCAGGGGACCTCAAGGTATATATTTCCAGTGAAAATTTCTAGATAGAATTTTTGAGTGGAATACAATAGCTTCTCTAGCCACTGTGTACATTGTACTAGAGAAAGTAAAAAATATTCCATGTAAAAGGGAGATTGGTGAGGGGATTTTCTTGAACATTTGTGACACATTCTTGGAAGACGCTTAACTTGGTTATTAAACCTAATTTTCGTTTCTCAGTTATGTTGTTAGAAACACACACTGAACTTTTTCTAAAAAAAAAAAAATCCTTCCGTTGAAGTCGTCCCAAAAAATTATGTCTGACAAAATCGGATTTTACAAGATACGTGGTGGAGAAAGTAAAACTGTATATATAATGCCAATAGCAGAGAAAGAGAACAGTCTGTATTGCTAATACAATACGAGTGGAGCTACCGCTTCTGCTGGTTGAAAGTGGTTTGTTGGAACTCCTTGATTATTCCAAGCATGCACATTGTTCTATGTTGTACAATGTTGTATTGTGACTAGTTTATCTTGGTGTTGGTCGTAAGCTGAACTGCCTACCTCAAGCTGGGAATTCTCACCACCAGACGGAAGGTTGTGGACAAGAAGAGAGATACGGCTATGACAGATGCATGTCGAGATCCCTTGGCATATCGTCGCGAAGCACGTGATGTTTTGAGAGAGCATTGCCTCCTGAAGAGATAAGACCAGACGGCAGTGGAAATTCGTCAGGCGTGCATGTATATCTCTAGGGAAGACACGGGGTAATCCGTAGCTGTCGTTCCGAGTTTGTGTTGAAGACGTTCAACTGTCTCAGGCCCGGTCGTGCTTCCACTCACGCCCACTTTATGGTTACCTCTAAGAACAGCATTCTACACTTGGACACAGTAGTTTTATTTTCATAAGTAAAAACAAAATACTAATTCAGAAGTGGAATTCTCATTATGTTTTAATTATTTTCATTGGTCCTTATACAAGAACTATATCAAACTGAAATATTTCTCTTATTATATTTATCATATTAAGCATATGTAAATAACATGGATCTAAAAAGCATATAAATTAATATTTGAATCTTAAATAGTAAAAGTATTAAACTCACATTTGGATTTCCTCTCAAAGACGTAATGTCACTGAACCTTCAACAACATTTCAAATAATTAAATAAAACTTAATTATTTACCACAATATCGTAAAACCTCTGACTTAACCGATAAGTTCTCCAGCGGAGCAAGAGAAAGGTCAAACAGTCGAATAAATTTAAATACTGTATTACAAAGATTAGACCACAAATTTTAAATTATATAATAAAATAGCCCGGTGAACTGACTAAGCAAAAGAATGACACAATGATAAAAGCTACATAAAAAGAATGAAAAGGTATTTAATAAATTAACGCCTCTATGTAAGTAGTAGCTAATTATATTTTGGCACTAATAAAACTTGAACTACTTTGAAATTAGAAACGCCAACATTAACAATGTGAATTTCTATATCATAACGTTTTTAAAGAGGTCATGACAGCTAGAGCGAACACCAGTACTATCTGTGACCATCAGTTTCAATCCAAGAAAGAAACTTTTGAGAAACAAGAAGAAGCATCTCAATGGTTTAACTTTTGCACATTAACACCTTTGAAATTTCCATTCTAAAATTAATAGTTGATTAATGTTGTATTTATTTATAGGGTTAAATATTTTTGGTGTTCTCAACGGGGCGTGTAAAAGACACCAATTGTCACCAATACCATTCTTATTGATGAAGTTGTTTCTCAAATGAGTACAAATTGATCGGCATCCGAAATATTTTATATTTACAAAAATATTATCTCCACTTTAAATAATTCTATAGTAATTTAGCGAAAACAATAGGTTATATGGATTATAGGCAACAAATAAAGTTACAAGCCAATTTATCCTCAAGGAATAGGAGATAGAGCAGAATTTTAGTGTATTTTTATTAATTAGCGGATAACTACAAAGATAAAATTATTTAAATCATTAATTCATTAAACGAAGGCAAATAAACACCCAAAAACGTCCATACTGGTTTCATGTCTTCATTGCCTCCATGGAACTGAGTTTATTAAACAAACAAGACATATAGAACTGAAATGTCTTTAGCTTTCCAATTAAACTTATTGTAGAAACTGCAGTTATTGAACATATTCAAAATATGTTGAGCAAAAATATTAATTATGCTTACTAATAAACTATAAATTAATGATGTGCTGTTTTGATGAGTTTGCTGAAGAACGTAATTGCGATCAAAATTATACTACTATGGTATGTTTGATTGAATACAAATTCTTGTATCTGGATGATCATCGATTCATTAGTTAAAGTCATTATAGCTTTGTGGTGGTTGCCTTTAACCTTCCTTTTAACAATTCAGGTCTGTGGAGACTGCTGAATTGAATGGAATGATACTGAAATGAAGTGCGAGTTGTTAACCAGGACAGGGCATAATGCAGAGGAAAACCTTATCTAGTTAATTCATATCTCGTTAAATGAATTAACTGGATAAGATTTATAAGTAAACACGCTCAAATTCATTGAGGTGGATGACACTGTAAAATATGTCCAACTGGAATTAAGTTTCGCATGAAATATGTAAAATGCTAATAATATGGTTGATGCTGAAATAAATGTTCTGGTGTTGATATCACAAATCGATTGCTAATAAGGGGCTCGTGAAAGAAGAAGCAAATAGTAAATGTTCAAACAAGTCACACAGAAGGTGCATTAAACGATCTTAAATTTGTTAGATAGAAGTCGTACGATACAAAGACAATTTTGGAAATTGCTAATGCTGCGATAAAGGAAAAGCCATTTGTTATTAGTTTCTATTTCTTGTGATTTCTCTGGTACACAAATTCAGATTTCTAAAGGTATTTACAGGAAAAGGAAGAAAGGACTACATTCTAAACATGTATTACAGAATATCTAAAATATATGGTTTCGGAAATACAAAAGAACAGTATTTTAATAAAAAGTTGGGCTGGCAAAATTCTTTGACAATATTCGATTTATTTTGTTAACAGAAAAATTGGTAGTTGTTTTAGGATTAAAAACCTTCAAAATATTTTGGGTAGAACGTAATGCTTTCTATACCTTTTTATCTTCCATAGCTCGTGAGTATAATTTACATAGTGGATGGAGTAGTATTGTATTCCATTCAAAATGTTACCAAAATTTCACTGGAAATGCATATTTTGAGGTTCCTTGAATCCATAAGCAGCATTTTTAGAAAAGCTTCATGCGTGTGTGTCTGTGTGTGAGCATAAGTTAAAACAAAAAGTCTGTTAAACATCAAACTTGCTATTTAAGTTTAGGATACCACAGGAAGGTTTCAGGAAAATCCGCCCGCACAAACTAACCTTTAATTGGAAAACTTTTCCAAAAATTGATTCTCTCAAACAGCTCTTAACAACTTTGATAAAAATATCGTATTTTAAAGATATTTACATTACAAAATATAATTTTCTGGGAATAGCCTCTGAAGTTTTCTCCGTCCTGAATGATATAACATAACTGGTAAACCTTAGGAGATAGACAAAACACTTATGTCGTATACATTTTAGTTGTGGAGCTAAACATTTCAAAGACATTTCTTGTTATTTGTTCCTATTTTAAGCTACTTACACTTTTCTCAACAGAAATTGTTTTACTCCTGGCTACACAAAGAAAAGCGAATTTCAATGATAATCATATAGCGACAGCTTTTTTTGTTTTGTTATTGTTTCCTACTGTCATATTGGGGGCTTTGGCTTAAACAACTCGGTGACTGTAGGCTATTGAACATTCAGATTTTAATCATTTTCTTTCCTTCAAACACACGCACATTCTACATAATTCCAGACTCTGTGGGAGATAGGGAATGATTTCGGTTAAGGAAGGCCCCGCCGTGCCTGGAGAAACTCTGGCGCCTGGAATTTCGTTTCCAGAATACCTACCTACAACGTTGTGTGATTTGGTTGGTAGCGGGAACACTCCACTGGATCTTGAAAACAGAATATCGGAACTGTGGCAAAGAGGGAAGACTGATTCGGCTTCCTGAGACAAGAAGGCTGGAAATTGATGAAGTCCGTATTTATCGGCGATATGCAGCCATTTATCACACGGTTTGAGGTTACCAACTAATGTTGTTGGTCCCTCTGTTAACTATCAACTCAACACTGCGACGCACTAACAATGCTCAAGCCTCCCGCTGCTGTGAGGATAACTCATTCTATAAAATTATAAACGCAACCGACGAAAAGAACAAATTCTCCAAGACGCAAAATAGGATTGACAACAATGGCGCAGTCAACACAATAAAATGACATGAAATAAACAAAAACAAAAATAATAATAATACAAATAACCCTCCCGTGGTCCCACATTTTCTACTGGATCTTCCTCTCTCAGAGAGAAAAAAATATTGAAATATTTTAGTTTTTGTTTGATCTCTCAAAAAAAGAAGAAAACCAAACTGTGTAATTATGTTTAGAGACTTCCAAGCATTTGACACGAAGGTTTTCAAGGAAGTACTCCTAACACAAAGTACCCTTTACATGCAAAAAGTTTTTAAAATGTTTATTTCAAAAATAGCCCCGCTCGGGAATGGAACCTGAGACTTGTGGTTGAGTAGTCAAGCTGGTGGACCACTCGACCACGGAGGAAGTCCTTTTAAAATATTTGACCATTGCTTTAGCCTATCGTAGTCCCTTATTTCCCTTCAACTTGAAGGAAATAATTAATAAGACGATTTTAGTAATGTTTATCTCGATTAGCTTGGAGTAGAAAGAAGTAGTATTTTTTGTGAGCAAGTACAGAAAATCATGTGAATGGACCAATCAGATTTTTAGCATTAGAGACGTAACAAGATTAGCTGTCTGCTTACGTCTGATCCTGATGTAGGCGAGTACTTTTTAATGCTATGTGGGATCAAGGCTGTATAAAGCAAGCTTGTAAATGTAATAAATCTGGAAACACAGTCACGCCTGCGCTGTAAGAGGCAAATGAAGTTTGCGTTGCTGTGAAATGTTGTGTTTGGTAGAAGTTCACGATCAACATACTTGTCACGTAATCCAATAAGATTTGCAAATTCACAGCAAAATGAGGCTTGGCAGGTTGGACATTTCTTGCAAGGTATTGTTAGTGATTGTGTTTTCTGCAAGTTTTTGTGAATTATTCATCCCACAACAGTTCTCTTATTGCCAGGGCCGTATAACCTCAAGGGTTTTCCTTACAAAAAGAGTATCTGTTTTCACAATATCTTGCTCGTTAAAACCTTGAATGTAGAAACGTTCGACTTCAGCAGTGCTTCAGATCCTGTAGATGACGGCACAGAAAGGGGCGCTGAATATTACAAACAGTTTTTCAGTGTAAACGTTTTTCAAACAACAGAAATATATGATGTGAAGCATTCACATGATAAGCACCACATATCTTAACTCCTTTACAAGCAAATCAAATAAAAAGAAAATCTTATATGTTCCATTCACATGACTTTCTCTACACCTCTGCAACGAATTATTGTTAAATAGCTTATGCCTCTTTTTACCCCTGATAATCGAGAAAAAATTAGCAGAAGTTGTCTTATTACTTGCCTCCTTGCAAGTAAAAGGGAAATAACGGAGTTGCATAGGCTAAGTATTAATCAAAAGCTGGTTGCTATGTGACTGGAATACCTTTTTTGTATGGACAGGAGTTAACAAATTCCCGTATGAGAAAAGTACGTTTTTTAAAGCTGAAACCAATAACAAAGGATTTTTTAAAACGATCCCCTCCATAAAAAATGTCTATAAAATAATTGTGTGTTTTAACGGACTCTACATTTTCTGTTAGGTAAGTTTTTGTGTATCTCTTACGGTTTATCAATTATGCAATATTCCGTAAAATTCATTCATAATAAAATGGCCTTTAGAGGCTATTGTCCGAAAATTCAAGATACGTTTTAGTTGTCAGGTAAATATCTTTAATATACGATATTTTAATCAAAATCGTTAGCCATTTTTGAGCAAATCAAAATTTTTGAAAATTGTTCCATGTAAAGGGTAGTTGGGGGTGAGCGGATATTCTTGAACATCTTCGTGTCGCATCCTTGGAAGATACTGAACTTAAATGCTAAGTTTGGTATTTAGCGTCATTTCGTTTTTGAGCTATGCAGTCCACACACACACACACACCAACGGACTTTTTTCCAAAAATGATTTTTTTTGGATTCAGGGGGTTCTAAAACATGTATTTCCGGTGAAATCTCCGTATGGAATTTTTGGGTGCAGTAATACCTTCTCTATACACTATGTACAAAGTACGTGTAGAGAAAGTAATAAAGGTATCCAAGCTCTTCTCGCTTTATTGGATTAGACAACACACGCTCTTTCGCAGTCCTCCGTGGTCTAGGGTCAACATGCTAGCCTCTAGTTTCAAATTTCGAGGGTTCAAACCCGGCGGATGGGGTTGGCATGGCTTCCTTCGGAAGCCTTTGGTCCCGAGTTGTAGATTTAGGACACGTAAAAGAACCTCAATCCTGAGAGGTCTCCGAGCAAGATTAGTGGTCTTTCAGCCTAATATAGAATGGGACGTTAAGAACCACAGTAGCTAAAGAGCGTACATAAATCTAACTCTATCTGATTTAATTTACACGCTTTACGTTCCACCCTTATTTTTTCTCCTGTACAACTTATCGCAGTGATGTTTTGGTAATAATAAATTATTTATATCATAAGTGGCTTAAATAGATTATTATTTGAGAGTGGCATGTTTCTATAATTTCTCATAAGCAAACAATAGTCTAATAAGCCACGTGTAATATACAACGTTTTATCCTATCCTAATATTAATTGAAATATTCTTATATTTATCAATATTAATAGAGCTGTCATAACCAGGAATAATCAGTATCAATTCTGGTTGTTTAATCTGCACCAAATAAATCAATCAATTAATGAAAATTGATATTCCCGAAGAAGTTTTAGATTATGTTTACAAAGCTATACTTAGCTTGTTACCCTGTTAGTCGAAGGACTTGTATGGCAAGGAATTGTCATTATTTAAAGAGCGGGGAGCCAAAGGAGTTAAAATTATTTAAGATGAATGAAATCATTTTGTTGTTTCCTAGGATACTTGAACTACATGCATGAAGTCTATATGATAGATAAAATGTTTTTTATACGGTGTTAATGATCATTAAAATTGAAACTTAGTCTTCCATTCAGAGACTTTCTCTATCTGTTCTGAAAAAATTATTCTTACAAATCCTTATTCTTCTGTCTACTTCATACTGATCGAGACATTAACAGAAGTGATCTTGTTACTTATTTCCTTGTAGATACGGGTGCATCGGAAGTTTTCCGTTGGACCAAAGTTTTTTTAAGTGAGAGGGGAGAAAAATCAACTTAGTCGCGCTTGACACATGGACAGATGAACTTTAGATTGTTTTAATTATTTTATTAATGTATATAGCAATGTACAAAGTAGGTTTATATTTCAAGGAGGTATTTATCTTTGCGTATAGTCGTCTTGATGGAGCAAGTGTGTAGGAAACAAGAAACTAAATATTATATTTTATACATAATTATATCCAAACGAAAAAAAAATAACGAATTTAAATATATAGCGTTGCATTTTGTTGTACTGCTAGTTGTGTTCAAAGAACATCATTTAAACAAGTATTTAAATAAATATAATGCATAAAATGCATTATTCGTTAATAAATAATATAATAATCTGCTATGAGTTTTCACGAATATAAACTTTGGAAATAAATACGCTATGTCCGCTGACACAGGATAACGTTTGGTGCAAGCTATAGTTCCCATATACCTGGGGCATTCGGTTACGCACAAGAATAATATGTTGTTATTAAGCTTATCTGTAAATAATAATAATTAGGAGAATTCATTTGGAGACTCTTATATTCTTTGTAGATTACGTAAAAGTTTTTGATCAAGTTATACGTCAAAAACTATCAAATATAATGGCTTAAAAAGGATTTCCTCAACATCTATTTTCATGATAAATAAAATGTATGAATGGACTCTTAATATTATGAATAATAAGTTTAAGACAGAGTCTATCAGCCTAGGTGAAGACAGAATTTCTTAGGTCACCTACATTTTTATGTACAACGTGCGTAATAAATAGAGAAGGTAATGTATTGCTCCAAAAATTTCATACCAACATTTTACCGGAAATATGTGTTTTGAAATCCCCTGAAATAAAAAAAGAACATTTTTAGAGATAGATCAGTGTGTGTGCGTGTGTGTCTGTGAACCTCATAAGTCCCTTAAATGCCAGACTTGGTATTTAAGGTTAGTATCTCTCAAGTATGCGACACGAAGATTTTCAAGAAAATCCCTCCATCCTAATCTACCCTAAACATAGATTTTTTTTAAATTTTGATTCTCTGAAACACGGTTCTAACGCTTTTGATTAAAATATCGTATATTATAGTCATTTACATGACAGTTAATAAAATGTGTATCTTGAATTTGCTGGGAATAGCCTTCAAAAAACTCTGGATGAATTTTGCTGAATTACATATAACTGATAAGGTGTAAGAGATTCACAAAAAATGTAGATGTGGTTAATACACATATCTAATTTATGTCATACGTCTTATGTAGTGTTAACCGTTTCGGAGATATTCCTTGTTATTTGTTTCGGTTTCAAGCTACTCAACTTTTATCAAATTAAAAGTCATTTATTTTGATCCGGTTTTTTTGTTTTTTTGTTTTTTGTTTATTCTTTGCAAGCAAAGAGAACGAATTTCAAAGGCTTTACATAGCAACCGGCTTTTAAAAATTTGACTGTCGCTTTAGTCTAATAAATTCTCTAGTTCCTTTTCTACTTACAAATAAGTAATAATACCAATTCTGGTAATGTGTATCTCGATTAGCATGCTGTAGATAAAAGGATATTTTTTTACGGAACAGCTAGAGAAACTCATGTAAATGAACACACGCACACACACACGCTCGCGCAGCAATTGCCTAGTGACCAGCGTCATTGAAAACAAATTTTAAATTAGTATGGGAGCCACCGAAGACAACTAGTTTTGTATCAACTTCATAAAACAATGTCGCAGTATAATTTAATTATTTCAGCGGAGAAATCACAAGTAAATAACCTTTATTGGTAAACAGCCAACTTGATAATAAATTCTCCTAAAAGCCAAGCACTGGAATTATTTAAATATTTCAAATACCAAGGATGTGACGCTTCAATTCAAAATGAAACATCTAAAATCAAAGGTGCATACATTTTAATAGTATTTGGCACTATAAAATGGAAATTGAAAAATAAAACTAGAAGAGGTACTATAGAAACATCTTTAAAATATGGCAGTGACCATTATATCCTTTGAAGGCATTAAGTGGGAATAATAAAAGAATTTTTAGGTAGGTACGTACGTGAATGACTACAACCATAAAGGCCACATTAAAAGTGAAACAATAACAGCAAAATTAAAAATATATAGTCTAAATAATATTAGCGAATCTAAAATAAAATGCAAAGACCATGTCTCTTGAATGCCAGAAGAAGGACCGACAAAACAGGCCCTGCAATATAAACCAGTTGGTACCACAGATGTTGGAAGATGCTGGGAAAATACCTTCTCATAAAAAGGTATCTATTTGGACTATCTTGACGATTGATGATATTATTAGGCTAAAGTGGCAGGTAATTATTTTGGAAGCTAGTCGCTATGATGGGACTGAATGCATTTATCTTTGTATGGCTTCCCATGTATACGCGCGTGTAAATATATATATAATTACCCATCCCACCTCATGTTACCGGCGGCGAACGTTCGCACTGTGGTGTAGAAAATCAGTGTGAATTAAACGAGTGTTCCAGTACAATGGTGTGTTAAACGAACATGTTCACCCATCGTGAACGATGCTCCATTACAGTAGTGCTGACATTACCGTAGGTGAGTTATAATATATCCGATAAATATTACCTATTATTTAGTGCTGATGAAGAGTCAGAATAAATGTGCATGTTTATAGTATTACATGACGGACTGTGCCATGCGTTAGATCCGTTCAACTCGCAATAGCCTACATTCATGGGGCAACAGTAACACTAGAGACACCACCGTCAATGGTAGCCTGATCTGGAATGGGATAAAACAAATTGTGTGATTTCACGGGATCTACTTTTTTCGGTTGTAATATTTTGTCTATCTCATTCGATTTATTAGATATGCAAAAGACATCGAGAATGATGAGAACTTAAAAAGCTATCCCATGTAATTTTATTTAACATGAACACATTGGTAACATAAGCATATAAAATCTATAAGAGTCATTAACGTTAAACATTTAAAAAATGTTCCATGCTGTTGCAGAATGGATAGAGACGGTCATTGAATATATCCATCCAGCCTGACGTTTTACTAAGCATTTATTTACTCTGAATTTTTAACGCCAGTAAAAGAAGATATGAAACATATTCATAATATTACGTACACAGATAATTCCTCCAACAAACAGAGAGATTAGAGGGAGAGAAAAAATAATATGTATGATGTAGAGTTTTTACCTTCTCAACAGGTGCTATGCACATAGTAGGTTAAACAGGTATTGTACTCCACCCAAAAATTGATGTAGAGATTTCACCGGAAATAAATATTTTAAGGTCCCCTGAAGAAAAAAATATTTTTAGAAAAAAAGTCCTGCTTAACTGAACAATATAGCTCAAAAACGACATACAAAACATCATTGTATACAAAATGTAGTAACTATGTTTAGTAGCTTCCAAACATGCGAGGATTTTCAAGATAATTTCCCCTAAACCACCCTTTGCATTGAAAATGGTTTGAAGATGTTTTTCTCAAAAATGGCTAACGATTTTGATTACATGCATTTACGTGATAAGTAAAATGTATATCTTGATTTTTCTGGAGATAATCTCTAAAGACTTATTCATTTGACGAATTCTGATTAACTAATAAGCCGGATGAGATAGAAACTAACACATAAAATATAGATCTTGTATAAAAAAAACACAATTTGTCATATATATATTTTTGTAGAATTAATCGTTTCTGAGGCATACCTTTTTATTGGTCTAAATTTAATCTACTTACTTTTTTCTCAAATGAGAGGTTATCTTTAGTTTCGTCTTTCTCTTAATTTTACTTCTGGCTGTGCAAAGGGAACCGAATTTGAATTTTTTCACAAAGCATCGGTTTATTAAAATATTTGACTGTTGCTCTAGCTTAATGCATTTCATTATTTCCCTCTTACTTAATAGAAACGAATATAACCATTTCTGCTAATCTTCATTTCGATTGCCAAGATTTAGATAATAGAATAATCTTTTTTACTTTCTGTACACGTACTAGTATATTAAAAGATTTATAAGATAAATAAAATGCATGTTTTCAATTTTCTGTAAATAACCTCTAAATATCTCTTTATTTTGAATGAATTTTGCATAACTGGTAAGCCGTAAGAGATAGACAAAAATGTATTACAAAAATCTAGAGCTCCTTAAAACACACAATTTATGTTATATGAATTCTTTTGTTAGAGTTGACCGTTTTTAAGATATTCCTTTTTATTGATTTCAGTTTTAAAATATTTGTCAACACCTGACCACGCAAAGAATCGGATTTCTATACTATAACAACCATATTTGAAAACATTTAACTGTCAGCTTAGCCTAGTGTATTCTCTTATTTCTCTACCTAAGGAACTAAGCTAATGTTTATCTCGATTAGCATGAAGTAGATAGAAGAATAAGCGAATTAACAATAATTTGATTGTCGTGTGAATGGAGCACATCAGATTTTTTAACAATAGTTCGAGGATAAAGTTGTGTGAATGGAACACATCAGATTTTTTTCTTAGGCTGAGTGGAGCTTGTTAAAAGTGGATCTGGCGGCACTAAGGTTCTTCGTCTCTAGTAGTTACAGGCTTGGTCTCTGATGCAAGCAAAACCTTAACACTCAAAGCACTCTCTCTCCCGAATATCCAAGCTTCAATTGAGGGGCAAAAAGCCCTAATGTCTCCCCTGGTAGAACAGGTGAGACAGTTCCGTTATTGATTACGGTTTCCCAGACCGTCATGATTATTTAATGATATAATCATGTACAATACACGGAAACCACATGACACCAGCAACGAGTAACTAAATTATCGCTCCGGGCGGCGCAGCTTTATTACCTTGTTCAAAACGTCGCTGAAAATCGGAGTAATTAAGAGATGGCCACAAGGTGTTCGGGCATGGCCTTATTAGCTCCTTGGAGGTTACGAATCGTGTTTAATTAACACTAAGACTTCCTTCGTAATTATTTCACTTTGTCGCGAGAATTGGTACAGCCTTCCCCTGGGAAGGGGCACAAGCAAACCGCAGTGCGACTGGCTCGTATATTAAACTACATGAAACATGCACTGCTCTGGATTCAATAGACCTATATTAATATCTGCTGTGATTATTAACAACTGAGCAAATTGCCATAAAACTGAATTTTTACTTTCTTTACAGTACTATGTACATAGTGTATAGAGAAGGTATTACATTCCACCCAAAAATTCTATAGCGAGATTTCACCGGAAATATACGTTTTAGGGTCCCCTGTATCAAAAAAAAAAGTATTTTCAGAAAAATGTCAATTTTATCAATTAATTTTACAAAAACACAAAATGTATTTAATTTAAATATATACATATAAATATTATAATTAAACAAGCCTATATAATTATAATTGTTGAATTGCACTATTAACAGCTTCAGTGTAAATGAAAACCTTTACTTTAAGTTTCACCTCTTTACTCTTTCTAGGTGTGCGTGTGCGTGTGCGTGTGCGTCCGCTAATATCTTCCAGGGATGCGGGACGAAGATTTTGAGAAAAATCCCTCCAACCCAAACTACCTATCACATGGAAAAATGTCGATTTTGATTTTATCAAAAATGGCTAAGAATGTTGATTAAAATACCGTATATTTAAGATATTTAAATGACAAATGAATCGCATATTTTGAATTTTCTAGGAATAGCCTATAAAGACCTCTTTATTCTGAATGAATTTTGCTGAATTTTGACTATCTGGAAACCGTAAAAGATAAACAAAAACTTATTACACATAAACTGTAGATCACATTAAAATACACAATTTATGTCCTATATATTTTTTTCGTGGAATTGACAATTTCTGACTTGTTTCAGATTTGAAATAATTTAGCTTTTCCCACACGGAAAGTTGTAAACTCCTGGCCTTACATAGAAACGGATTTCCACCATATGGCAACCAGTTTTTAAAAGATTTGACCATCCTTTTGAGCCTAGTGTGTTCCCTTATTTTCCAGTCGCCCTCCGTGGAGTAATGGTTACCATGCTAACTTCATACACCCAAGGTCGCGGATTCAAACCCGGCGGAGGACGATGGATTTTTTTCAGGCATAAAACTCCTTAGCATGACTACCTTCGGAAGGGAAGTAAAGCCGTGGGTCCCGTGTCGTAGATTTATGGCACGTAATAGAACCTTAAGCCTGATAGAGAGGCCTCTGAGCAAAATTAAGCGATCTTTCACGCCCAGTATAGATTGGGACGCAGTTAAAGAGCGTCCATTAATAAACGTCATTTCATTTAATTTCCTTATTTTCCTTCTACTTACAAGAAAGCAAGTAATTAAGACAATTTCTGTTTATGTTTATGTTTATCTCGATTATTTTAAAGTATATGGAAGAATAGATTTAAAAATAAGTTGTTAGAGATGTAGAGAAAGTCATGTGAATGGAACACATCAGAGTTTTTAAGTTAGTCTACAGATTATACAACATACCAAACACATACGGCAAAGAATGATTGAAATTCTCTGTGGATTCAATATTTTTACTTTCTCTAGGACGTGTGTACACAATAGATAGAAAAAGTATTGTGTTCCCCCCAACATTTCAAGACCAAGATTTTGCAGCAAATACATGTTTTGAGACTCCCGAATTAAAAGGCTTTTTTTTTTCTTTCTCTAACAGCATGAACATTTAATGTACATAGTAGCTAGAGAAGGTATTGTATTCCACTCCAAAAATCGATGTCGAGGTTTTACCTGAAATACGCTTTGTGGTCCCCCCGAGTCCGAAAAAACATTTTTAGAAAAAGTTTCCGTGTTTGTGTGTCTATGCACAGCGTAACACAAAAACGAAGAGATGTTAAAAAGAAACCTTGATATTTATATTCGGTATCCCCCAAGAATGCAACACGGAAGATTTTCAAAAACATCCACTCACCACAAACTACCCTTTTAATGGAAAGATCTTTGAAAATGTTTCTCTCAAAAATTGCTTTTAGGAACTGGATAAAATGCTACGTATTAAAAGTAGTTGCATTACAAATAAAATTTATATTTTGAATTTTCTGAAGACATCTTTAATCTTGATGAGTTTTACAGAATTGTGTATTACAGTTAAACTGTACATAAATTAAAAACACAAAAATTAGATTTCGTTAAAACACACAATTTATGGCACACGTTTTGCTTGTAGAGTTGACCGTTTTTTAAATATTCCTTATTATTGGTTTCAGTTTAAACTACTTAACTTTCCTCAAACGGGACTATGCAAAGCGAACCGAACTTCAATTGTTTCATAAAGTGATAAACTTTTGAAAGATTTCACGATCGCTTTAGCATAATGCATTCCTTTATTTCCCTTCTATTTACAATGAAGCAACTAGTTAAGATCAATTCTGCTAATGTTTATCTCAATTAGCATGATATAGATAAAATATTAATCTTTTATAAGAATAGTTTGAATTGGAAATAGGTAGGGAAAGTTATGTGATTGAAACACATTAAATGTCCTTGTGTACCTGTTTGTGCATTGCAAACGTTTGCAAAAAAACATTTTTCGAGAGAAGTAGCATTTAATGCATTATGTTATACTAATGGGTTTACCCAATGTTATGTATGTTTTTTTAAATTTCGAGTAGCTATTGAATTTCATTTATTGTTTCTAGTGTTGTGTATAAATTTGTTGTACAAGCAGATTTTTATTTATTTTTCCCTCTATAATTGTAACAGTGGGTTCCTAAAATGACGAAAACTCTACTTATATTCACGAAAATGGTTATGAAACATTGAAAAATATGGAGGATTTGATTTCCTTAAGCACCCTCCGGCGGGCAAGTTCTGGAAATGACGTATAGGTTTCATTGACATCTGGCGGTGGAACAGCTATATGAATTGAAAGAACAACAGACGATCACTGAAATCGGCACAAGCACTAAGACGATGCGTAGCACTGATTCTTCAGCAATGGTGGTAATAAAGGTATCACTTTCCAGTTTATTTTTACAAGATCAGTAGTTTTTACATATGGCAAAGCTAAATCTAAAAACGAGTTGGTTTATAACTTAGAAGTTGTGCATTTGTTTCACTAAATTTGCTGTGCAACAATTCCAACAATTCCGCTGTAATCTCACAAAGTACAGTTATTTTCCAAAATATTGTAAATAATAAAAAAAATCTGATGTGATCCATTTACACGACTTTCTCTACATTGCTGTAACAAATTATTGTTAAAAAGCATATTCTTCTATCTACTTTATGATAATCGAGATAAGCATTAAACAAGGGAAAATACACTAAGTTAAAACGATAGTCAAATCTTTTAACAGCCGGTTGCCGTGTGGATGAAATCCGTTTTTATGCTGGGTAAGGAGTTTACAACTTTTCATATGAGAAAGTTTTAAGTAGTTTACATCTGAAACAAATAACGCAATCTACATTTTTGATGTAGTAAGTGTTTGTCTAACTCTTACGGTTTACCAGTTACGCAAAATTCATTCGGAAAAGAGAATTCTTTAGAGGCTCTTTCCAGAAAATTCAAGATATGAATTTTATTTGTCAATAAGCATCTTTAACATACGGTATTTTAATCAAAATCGATAGAGCCATTTTTATAGAAAATCAAAATTTCGAATTTTTTTCATATAAAGGGTAGTTTGGGGTGAGGGTATTTTTCTCAAAATCTTCGTGTCACACCCCTGGAAGATAATAAACTTAAATACCAAGTATTGTACCGACTTTTCGTTTTTAAGTCATCGTGTTCACAGACACACGGTTACACACGGACCTTTTTCTAATCTGTTTTATACAGGGGACTTTAAAACGTCTATTTCCGGTGAAATCTCGGCATCAAATTTTAGGTGAAATGCAATACCTTCTCTATACACTATGTACATAGTACGCGTAGAGAAAGTAAAATGAACTAACCTAGTAGTATTTAGTACCTAGCTAATGAATTAAGAAAAGTAAATTAATTTCTGTAAAATTAAGTGAACATTATTGATTTTTAGGCGATATTCCTCTATTAATTTCTCATATGGAAACTAAGGTATTTTAAAGTGTGTGTAATAGTCTCCTATTAAAGAACAACCTATAATTCAAGCCCGCGATGAAATGATGATAAAAGTACATATATTCAATGGGAAAATTAAATCACCCTGGTAACATTCGTTTTATCAAGAATATCTCTAATATTTATTTACTTAGCTAATGAACATTTAGTCCAAGAATTAACATTTAAGTATTCCGAGCTCCAGGTAAACAATTTTACTCTCCAACGAATCTCCTGTTATGCACAGTCATGCAATCGAAGCACGCTTAATGAACATTCAGCCAGTATATTCAATTTCATATATTAAAGAGGAAATACCTATTCAGTTCCAGGCAACATGCAAATGTATTATAAGCATATATTTTGACGATTTCAGTAAATTACCCGAGAGTTTACAGGTCCTCTACAATGTCATTTGGTACCTATTAGTACCTAATGACATTCATTTTACATTCGTCATTAATATTCATCTGATAATCCAATTTGTTTTGTCTGTAAAATTGAAGAGTACTTAGCCTAACATTACAAATGTATGCAGTAAATAATACCAGAAAAGCAAACTCACGCCGGTCTTCCAATAAATCTAAACGTACATGAAAAGACGACCTAAAAATCCACCGAAAAACACAGAAATAAACTTAACTTGCAAGACATCAAATGCAAAAGAAATACTATCAAATGACAACTCAGTAGAGGATCATACAGTACATACCAATTGGATAAATACCTACATGAAAAGTTACTTCAACACCTAACGTCAAAGACACTTGCCTCTCCTAGAATATCACATAGTGACAATGGATTATAAAAGTAAAACCCCAAAAGGCCCAATATCAATTTCTAACTAGCAGAATACCAGCGTGACGATGAACAAGTCATATCCTACAACTCATTAAAAGGTAATTAAGACGATACGCTATAAGATGCTAACACAAAAAGCCAGCACACACAGAAAAACTAAAAAAACTGAGAATATAACGCTAATAAACGACCATTTATCACTTATACAAATAAAAATCGAAAGCAAGCCAACAATTATATCCTGAACTACCAACAGCTGAAAAGCTTCATGGAAAGCTTAATAAGAATGATGTGGTATTCAGGGCACGAGTTAGGCTATTTAAGTGGTCGCTAAAGAAACTTTACCACCTGCTAACCTAAAAATATTAAATAAAAAGCATTTCACCCGGATAGAACGGGCTACGCCTTTCCCGAGTGGTCAGACCACTCGCCTCTCACCTAGACGGTCCGGGTTCAATCCCAATCGACCGCATGTTAGATTTGTGGTGGACAAAGCGGCGCAGGGGTGGGTTTTCTCCGGGTGCTCAGGTTTCCCCCACCATCATATTGCACAGGGGCTCCATCTTCATTTATTATCAGTGTTATCGCCTGCGATGCCAGAGCAGTAAAAGCGGGCGTTAAACACTACCAAAAAAAAAAAAAAAATCACCGGATAGAAAGAAGTTGCTTTCATAAATAAATCCAGCGTAATGGAGAACGCAGTATTTCAGTGGAATACAGACAGTTATAATACAATAAAATGCATATTCAACGAAGCTACAATGACGCCAAAAATAGTGTAGCTGTTTTATATTATATTCGTCTTTATATCAGTTGCTATAAAATCATAATTCTATAGAAAATCTGGTTTAATGTCAATATTCAGTTTCAATTTGTTAAATAAACTAAATACAATACATACTGTTATCCAAGTATTAATTTGTTACCTGTATACAGCAAATATAATCTTTTGTGTTAAACTAGCAGAGCATTTATTATATTGTTACACAACATTATAGCATACTGTAATTGTTAATACGTTAGGTTACTACTTCATTTGTAATATTACACAATGTAACCCTTAATTCAAGAAGATACATTACATTATTACACCGTACTCTTTCTGTATCATACAACAATTCAGTTGACAATAATTATTGCTAATACGTTAAGTTGATATACAATATATTATCTAGTAGTAGCTAATTATAGTTAACTGATTTTAACAGGGTTGTAGAACTCGCTAAAAGAACTTTTGGTTAGACAATATAAATAATTTGAGGTAGTATAGTAAACTCTGACGACGTTATTCAATGAAACGGCGAAGCTGATATGTGCGAGGATTCTTACTTCTAGTTACACAATTTAAAAAATTTTGAAACAGCAGATACACTGTAACCATCCATAAAAATTTGATGTGATCCACTCACGTGACTTTCCTCACATTTCGGTAACAAATAATTGTTAAAAAGCTATTTCTTCAATCTACTTAACGCTGATCAAGATAAACATTCGAAGAATTGATCACATTTCTTTTAAGCAGAAGGGAAACAAGGGAATACAGTAGGCTAAAGCAAAAGTCAAAGCTTTTAAAATCTGTATGCCATGTGGTTGAAATCTGTTTCGTTGCATTGCCAGGAGGTGAAAATTTTCAGTACGTGAAAGGTTAAGAATTTTAAAAAGTGAAACTAATAACCATCTCAAAAATGGTCAACTTCACAAAAAATGTACCGGACATAAATTGTTTGTTTTAATGAGATCTACATTTTTTGTGTAGTAAGTGTACAGTGTAGATTTGCCAGCCATGCAAAATTCAGCAAAGTTCATCCTGAAAGAGATCTTCGGAGGCTATTCACAGAAAATTCAGGATATACATTTTATTTGTCATGTACGCATTTTAAACAAATCATTGGAGTAATTTTTGAGAAAATAAAATAACAATTTTCGAAAATTTTTTCATGTAAAGGGTAGTTGGATTTGGAGGATTTTTCCTCAAAAATTTTCCTCATATCCTTGGAAGATACTACACTTAAATACCAAGTTTGATATTTTACCGACTTTTCGTTTAGCTATATTGCTCACACACACACACACACACACAGACACGGACCTTTTCTAAAAATATTTCTTGATACAGGGGACCCTATTTCCAGTGAAATCTCGGTGTAGAGAAAGTAAAATGTATCTTCTGTTATTTATTATAAAATATTGAGTGAAAAATTTATAAAGTTACACATTTAAATAAGATATTAGCAAATTCTGGTAATGAAATGCAGAGGAAATATAGAAAAACTTCCGTAATTGTTATTAAAATAATTTTAGGGGGCTATCTTATACATATTGCGCCATTATCTAAACTAAGAGGGCTATCTTTTGTTTTGCAGGTTTTATTTTCTCGGTTGTATACCTCGTTGTATACCAATTCTGTGCAATAACCACTATTTTATGCTCGCTGGCACTCTTAATGAGAACTCAAAGCTTTTTTTCGCCAGCGCTTCTTTATCACTCTGCGAGCCCATGTCCTAGTACATGGGCTTTGTAAATCCATTTAGAATTACATTTCACGGCTTTATAGTCAATACCTGTCGAGAATACCAGGGTATTTCCGTAGTGAAGGAATTACCATGACTTCTGACATGCATACACACAGCCAGATACAAATTTTCTCTATGAATAATATTAAAGTAGACCTAACTTCTCTTATTTCTCTGCAAGAGTGTTACTGTATCAGTAATGAGTTCATATTCTAGTATATAGACTTGGTCAATCTTTTTAGTAATTTAGAATTTACATTAAAAGCTGCTTAATAGTCTATGCCTGTGGAAAATAACAGGATTTAGTCAATAGTGAAAGGGTATTACGATTCGAGCTTTTTTGACATTTGCATACACACACCCACGTACAAATTTTCCTTATTCTTCTTCTTCTTCATCATCATCATCATCACCACGGTTTAGACTTATATGTCTGTTCCGGCTCCAAAGTGCTACTGGTTCCATCTTTTCCTAGGTCTTCCAAGATTCGGCTTCCTGGAGGTGAATAGTTATTGATGTTCTGTTTTCGATCATCCTTATTAGGTGTTGTTTCCAGTATTTCTGCGTTGTTGCTTGGTTTCTGCATTACCTTTTTTGTCTTTTCTTTGGTATTCTGAGGAATCTTATTCTGCAGCTTGTATTCTAGCCGAATGTTGTGCTGTCATAGTCCATGTTTCGGATTCTAAGTATTTTAGGAACTGCCATCGCCTTATATAATTTCATAATAGATCCTTTTCAGGTTTTATTTTTCAAAATTCTATTTAGTGTTCCCCTTTGGGTGGAATACGATACCTTCTCTAGCTACTATGTACATTGCACAAATCTAGAGAAATTAATAATATATATAACAAATTTATAATACACAAAAGCGCTTTTAGAAAACCAAGATCTGTGGGTTAAGCAGACTTTGTGAGATTTGTTGCTTTCTGCCAATGACGTTTAGAATTTCTGTATAAATTCGTCACTCTCCGTGGTGTAGTGGTTATCATGCTAGCCTCTTGTACATCCAAAGACATTAAAAATACGCCTGGAAATACATATGGTAGAACGGGGTCTTTCGCTGATTAAGCCCATGTCTTTCACCTGTTTGCTATGCTCTTACAGGCCACATTACTGAAGAGAAGCGGATGGATATGAAACGCAACTTGCGAGAAACTATGTTCTGATTTGCGAACTGGTAATCTCTAACTCTCTTGTTGGACAATGCTCCACCCCTATCATCGGGTGATACAAAATGAGGTTAATGTTTTCTCGCTAATACTGAAGTTCTAATTCCAAGGTAATGCGCGCAATTGATGGACTAAATTAATACACTGCTTATACAAGTTAATCTGCTCTGAGCAGAATGGTGAAGGGATGTATTTGCCCAATTAATTTGCATTTTCTTACTAGCGTGGAAATGTACCAGAATGACACCAATGAATACAGTGGAAAGACCGGAATCTCCGTCAAACGTTCACATTTTGAGCAAAATCACAGCACAAGGCTTATTTTTAAATCCGACGGTGGGCGATGGCTTTTTTCGGGATTAAACACCCTTATCATGTTTTCCTTCGGAAGGGAAGTAAAACCGTTGGTCCCTTGTGGTAGATTTAAGATACGTAAAAGAACCTCAAGCGTGATAAAGAGTCTTATGAGAAAAATTAAGCGGTCTTTCACGTCCAACATACAATGGGATGTTGACAACCACATCAGTTAAAGAGCGTCCATAAATAAAACTCATTTCCATTTTTCCTGTATAAATTCGATCTGATTCACTCAGTTCGAGCAAAATTTAAGCACAATAAATGTAGGTTGTTCATTGGTGTATTGTCATAACTGTATACAATAAACAAGATATCTTCACATAATGTAATTCCTGCTATCAAAGTTGGATGGAATTTAATGTGTTATCCTCAATAGTAGTGGAATTATGATACGGCAGAAGAGGTAATTTTAACGGCATATCTGCTAAAAGTCAGACCAGGTGCCAATTTATATCCAATTAGAAGAAAAGCCCTAAGTGTTCATGGCTTTCTCTATCTCTCTGCAACAGACTAATCTTAAAAAGCTCATGTTAATCAAGATAAATAATAGCAGAAATGGTCTTATTGCTTAGTTCCTTACAGGTATAAGGCAAATAGGACAGTACAACAGGCTAAAGCGATCTTTTAAGATATGGTTGCTATGTGATTGAAACTTCGTATGGTTTGCATTCAACAGTTGACGAATGAGAAAATTTTAAGTATTTTAAAACTGAAACAAAGAACAAGGGATTTCTCGGAAATTGTTAACTTCACAAAAAAGTATGTATGACATAAAGTGTGTGGTAATCTTTTGTACCAGTTATGCAAAACTCATTCAGAATAAAGAGGACTTCAGAGGCTGTTCCTAGAAAATTCAAGATATGTACTTCATTGGCATTATAAGTACCTCCAATATACAGTATTTTAATAAAAATAGTTAGAGCCAGTTTTAAGAAAATCATCGTTCCATTTAAAGAGTTGTTGGGGGTTGGGCGATTTTCCTAAATATCGTCGTGACGCATCTTTGGAAGGTACCGAACTTAAATACAAAGTTTGGTACTAACCGAGTTTTGTTTTTGAGTTATCGTGTTCATAGACACGTACACACACCTTTTATCTAAAAATACCTTTTATCTAAGACGTTTATTACTCACATGTATGCACTATGCAGGGAGAGCAAAAAGAGAAATAGTAGTTTTCAAAAAAAAAAAAAAAAAAAAAAGCTGCCAACATACCCAGCCACGAAGTATGATGTAGTCGCGATATGATCTAAAAGATCATAAGTAAGCAATAAAAAGGAATTCAAGAAGGAATGAAAACACGATTTCTGTACATGTTGTAACAAACTATACTTACAAAAGCTACCTATTTCATTCTAATTCAAAACTTTAATAGACATTCTCTTATTAGCTAGTTCCTTTTAAGTAGTAGCCAAATATAGGATTGCACAAGGCCAAAAGAAACAAGTTCAAGTATTTTAAAACTGAAGCTCATAAGAAGGAATATCTGGGGAATCGTTAACTCTAAGAAAAAAAATGTATATGCCGAAAATTGGGTATTTTTAATGACCTTAAATTTTTGTGTAATACATTTTTGTTTATCTATTACGGTTTAGTAGTCATTCAAAAGAAGGGAACTGACCACAAGGAATATCTCGTAAATGGTCAACTCCATGAAATGAATGTATATGATAAACTGTGAGCTCTAACGCTATCTATAATTTTTACTTTCTATACACGTAATATATACATAGTATATAGAGAAGGTATTGTATTCCACCCAAAAATTCGATACTGAGATTTTACTAGGTACATCTTTTGGGTCCCCCTGAATCTAAAAAAAGCATTTTCAGAAAAAGGTCCGTGTGTGTTTCTGTGGACAGCATAGCTCAAAAACGAAAAGATCGTTGAATACCAAACTTAGTATTTAAGTTTGGCACCTTCCAAGGATGCGACATAAGGATTTTCAGGAAAATCCTCCCATCCCAACTACTCTTTATATGGAACTTTTTTCGAAAATTGTGATTTTCTTAAAAATGGCTCTTAATGATTTTGATTAAAATATCGTACAGTAAAGATATTTACCTGACAAATAAAGTGTATATCTTGAATTTTCTGGGAATAGCCTCTGAAGACTACTTTATTCTGGATGAATTTACGGAATTTTGCATAACTGCTAAACTGTAAGAGATGGACAAAAACTTGCCACTAAAAAACTGCAAAGCACGTTAAAACACATAGTTTATGTAACATACATTTTTTTCGTGAGTTGATCGTTTTTTTAGATATTCCTTGTTTTTACTTTCAGCTTTGAAAAACTTATACTTTTCTCATACAGCAATTTGTCGACTCGTGTCCATACAAACCAAGGAACTTCAGTCACATAGCAACCAGCTTTTGACTATCACTTTAACCTATGGTACTCCCTTATTTCCCTTATACTTACAAGGAAGCAAGTAATAAGACTATTTCTGCTAATTTTTTCTCGATTAGCATGAAGTAAATAGAAGCATAAGCTTTTTAACAATAATTTGTTACAGAGATGTAGAGAAAGTCATGTGAATGGAACACATCAGATTATTTTTCAAAAGGCTTTGATTATCTGTTGCTGTTTACCAATTACCCAAAATTCACCCAGAATGAAGAGGTCTTCAGAGGCTATTCCCAGAGAATTAGACATATGTATTTTTATTTCTCATATGTAGGGTATTTTAATCAAAATCGTTAGAGCTATTTTTGAGAAAATTAAAAGTTTCGAAATACATTTCCATGTAAAGGCTAGTATAGAACGGGGGATTTGCATGAAAATCGTCTTGTCACATCCTTGGTAGGTGCTTAAATTAAATATCATGCTTGAAATTTAACGCCTTGTCGTTTTTCAGTTTGCGTGTTCACAAACACACACGGAAAGTTTTTTTTTTTTGTTTGGTTTGGATGCAGCGGACCCTAAAAAGTTTATTTTCGGTGAAATCCTGTATCCATTTTTAGTTGGAAGGCAATACTTTCTCTACCTATATACCAAGTAGAAAAAGCAAGAAATAAATGGAAGAAGCTTAACGGATATCGCGCATTATTACATTTTTTCTGCACATTTTTGCATATATTGGGTGTTAGTGCATTGAGTGTTCTTTTTCGTTTATTTTTTTATTTTTAGTTTTGGGGTAAACTCTATTCATAGTGACACTTTATTCTTGTTAGCAAAAGTTTTTGCATAGGTTCAAGATTCTTGATATAGCATTTAAACCTGTCCAGTCAGAAGGTAGCAAGGAAAGAGTTGCAGTGAAGAAGAAATTGAAGCATGTCATGAACAAGAATGTTGGCCTAATAAAGTTGAGATAAACCAGACCATCATTATGGTAGACTATTACATTTTTTCCCCTTCCTTCTTTGTTGTGGAGAAATCCTTTTCTGTCAACAAATAATTTCCACTGAAGAAGAGCAGATTATTGCTGGAAAGCATTGAAAAAATAATTTTGTTTTCCGATTCCTTCTTAATGGAAGGGATGCACTGCAAATAGCATTAAATGCTTTCGGATACATGTATTAATAATATTGCAATAAACATTATTATATGCGCGGTAATTTCAAAATTTTTAATTTTGCCCTTTATCAGCAAAATGCCACACTTGTTAGTGTATATTTGAATGCATATTTTGGTTGTTTGTAAATATTTAAGCGCATAATTTGGAAATGTTTAGTGCATGTTTGCGTGTATAAATTTAGGTTTTAATGCGTATATTTCTCAATACTAGTGATAACATTTAATGCTCAATAATATTAGGAAATGTATCTTAGATTTATTTTTACCACCGTCAAATCAGCTTTAAAACTATTTTTAAAACATATGTAACTACATTTTCAAATGCACCTATACTTATCTCCTGAATTATTGCAGGTGTGAACTCGTGCACGTAAGTATTACGAAGTCGACAGAATTATTGCGCGAGTAGCCGCTTTACCTGTTCCTGGACGGTTACAGATGCCTAAGAAAAGGTTAAATAATGACCAAAAATCACTTATTTGTTGCTCTGGAAATTTGATGTGGCGTATGTAGAGACTCTATAAGTAGGATAAACAGGGCCGAGATGAGATCACTTCTAACAGTCTTCGGATAGTGCAGTTTGAGTAGAGAGCAGCCGAAGCAGTCGGCAACTGAGTGGATGAGCGTCGATGCGACAACAAACTATAAAATTGTTCTGCACCATTTGAAAAAAAAAACAAAACATTTTGTTACAGTATGTTCTACAGAGAGAGCGTGATTGACAAAGAGGGAGAGAGCATGTGAGAAAGTGAGAGAAGAGGGGAGGGAGAAACAGTTTCGGAGCTTAACAGACAGCCAAAACGTACATGTATAATATATAAGTTGCTCCTTTGAACTTCCTTGTATGTCAAAGGCACTTATAAAACTCTCTTCTCGCGATTAACGAACATAACGATATACTGTAGGAGAAATCCTGCTCCCAGATAAACGAGAAAAACAGCAACTGTTTGCGGAAGCGAGAAATGTAAAAACAAGAAGTAATTCCGACGACATTGGTCTTGAACATAATGGACGAGCGCGTCTGGAAGGCGCCCCGGGGTTATCAGTCCGGGGTAAGACAAATGGAAAGATCCCACAAAATAAACCATGACCAAGATAACTTCACTCTCAACTTCCATTCCTAGGTGGTGGCTCTTTTCTCGGGCAGGGCTCGCTTCAAATTCATTCTTTTCAAAACCGCAGCACACGTTAAAAACGACGTATATAATACCAGAAATCTATATCAGTTGATGCATTGATCCGATTCAGTGGCCAGTACTTTATATAGAGATGTCATTGCACAAGCATGGGGGGAAAAACTAATTATTAAAACAAGCATAAATATGACGGGAACTAATGTTTTATCTCGTAATTTTTTTCAAATTTGTATAAGTATTATTTTGCAGGTACTAGTTCTCTAAGTAAGGTTTCAGCACAGATTGTAGATTCCATATATCCCTGAACATCCCTGAACATCCCGCCTTACTAAGTTATTTCGTTCAACAGCAGAAAACCGATGTCACACAGCACGATTTGTAAACTTACGCTTATGCTGTTTTGCCGACCCGTTCATACATTACCTAAAATTTTAGTATTTAACGAAAGTCTGTGACATGCTAAGAACCTCTGCAGCACAGCGCTTCAAATACATAGTGTACAGAGAAGGTATTGCATTTCGCTCAAAAATTCCATACCGAAATTCCACCGGAAATACACGTTTTAGAGTCCCCTGTATAAAAAACCTGATGTGTTCCATTCTCATGACTTTCTTTACATCTCTGCAACAAATTATTGTTAAAAAGCTAATGCTTCTATTTACTTCATGATAATCGCGAAAAAAATTAGCAGAAACAGTCTTATTACTTGCTTCCTTTTAAGAAGAAGCGAAATAATGAAGTACCATGGGTTAAGTGATAGTCAAAAGCTGGTTGCTATGTGGCTGAAGTTACTTTGTTTATATAGACAGAAGTTGAAAAATTCGTGTATAAGAAAAGTGTAAGTTTTTAAAGCTGAAACCAAAAACAAGAAATATCTCGCGATCAACTACACGAAAAGAGTATATAACATAAATTGTGTGTTTTAATGTGCTCTAATGTGTGCTAAGTTTAGCAGATTTGCAAAATTCCGTAAAAGTCATCCAGAATAAAGTAGTCTTCAGAGGCTATTCCCAGAAAATTCAAGATATACATATTATTTGTCAGGTAAATATCTTCAATACACGATCTTTTAATCAAAATCGTTACAGCCATTTTTGAGGAAATCAAAATTTTTGAAAAAAGTTCCATGAAAGGTCAATTGGTGGTGGGGGGATTTTCATGAAAATCTTCGTGTGGCATCCTTGGAAGAAACCAAATTTAAATACCAATTTCGGTATTCAACGGTCTTTTCGTTTTTGAGCTATGCTGCCCCCCCCCGCCCCACACAGACATTTTTGTAAAATGCTTTTTTTTTTTTTTTTTTTTTTTTGGACTCAGGGGGACCCAAAACATGCACTTCCAGTGAAATCAAATTTTAGGTGGAATACTATACCTTCTCTATACAATAAGTACATAGAGAAAGCAAACATTATTTTCAGAAGAAGATCCGTGTGAGTATGTGTGTGTGTCCGTGTGTCTGTGAACATGATAACCCAAAAACGAAAAGTCGGTATTAAGTATTTAAGTTCAGTTTCTTTAAGGGATGCGATATGAAGATTTTGAGAAAAATCCTCCCAACCACAAACTACCCTTTACATGGAAAAAAAATAAAAAAAAATTATTTTCTCAAAAATGGCTAACGATTTTGATTAAAATACCGTATATTAAAGATATTTATATGGCAAATAAAATGTATATCTTGAATTTTCTGGGAGCAGCCTCTAAAGACGTCTTTATTTTGAATTAATTTTAGCGAATTTTGCTTAACTGCGAAAGCGTAAGAGATAGACAAAAACTTACTCCACAAAAATGTAGATATTGTCAAAACACACAGTTTATGTCCTTTACGTTTTTGTTTTGTAGAGCCGTTTCCAACCGTTTCCGTGTTATTGGTTTCTATTGTGAAGTACTTAATACTTTTCTCAGACAGGAAGTGTCCCTTTTTCTTTTCTTATACTCCTGGCCAAGCAAAGAAGCAACTTGCAATGACAATCGCATAACGATAGCTTTGAAACACTTGGCTATCACTTTAGCCTAGTGCATTCCCTTAGTTCCTTCTTAATTATAAAGAACTAAGTTATAAATAAATTTTGCTAATGTTTATATCGATTAGCATTGTGTACAAAGAATAATAATAATAATCATTTGTAAGAAGTTTGTTTGTGGAGCAGATAGAGAAAGTCAGTAAGTATAACACAACAGATTTTTCTATAATGTTTTGGAAATTATGTTCAAATTTATTTGTTTTTGTCGGTTCACAAAAAGGCCCCTTGCGACAAAAAAAATAATAAAATAAAATGATGGTCCAATATTTAAACCTAAGATCACAATACATGTACTTTTTGAAATGCCCCTAAGTTTCTCTGTGTCTTCTTTGATTTAGGTTCCAAAACTATTTAAATGTATGAATCTTTTTTTTTTCATACAGGAAATTGTGTTCCAAAATTGAAAACATATGATTAAATACATCTGACAGTAAAACCTAGGGAAATTCTTATTCATTGTACATCTGTGAATATGTACAAAAATGTTATTTGCGTAAAAAAAACTGCTCTGAAAGGAATATTTTACAAGAAAAAAATGCTGAAATTATTAATAGTAAGAAAACAATGAAGGATTTGAATGCGAGGCTCATATTAAACTCCACTAGGATGGTAGATTGAGCCCTGAGCTTTCTTTTTCCACTCATCTGCTGCTGCCTTTTCTGTCTGTTTCTTCTTGCATTGCTGCTTTTCTTCTGCATAATTTCATATTTTATTTTGCCTGGTGCGAATGAGTTCTCGAACTGAAATATTGATTGCCGGGTCCAGTAAATTTTCATCACTAATGCTTTGACTTTAAGGCATTTAAAAATGGCACCTGGTGGCCATTTTATTTAGCAATGTTAAAATTATTTCCATGGAATTAAAATAAAAAAGTAGATTTTTTATGATTTTTCATGAAATTTCAGTAATAGATACCCTTAAAAATGGGAAATATGTGTTGACTTTGAGGTTGTAAATACAGCGTTAGAATATTGGTACCTTGTCCACAAGTTTTCTCAGGATTAACCCCATTTGACTTCTGAGCTATAATTATCTCTATCTCCAATACGGATCACAAAATCTAATTTTAAAATGGCATTTTAGGCGTGTTAACCTGTATGTGAGCGTACATGGTCAATGGTTAACTGCCTCTACAGAACGCAACAAGGAAAGAGTTGATGAGCTCATTACAGGAGATAGGCGTTTCACTGTGAATGAAATTGCTGCGCAACTTGGAATAGGACATAGTGCAGTGCAAGAAATGATCCACAGCTTGGGTTATCGAAAGGTCTGTGCCCGTTGGGTCCCCCGTTTATTGACTGAAGACCACAAACTTCAGAGAAGAACCATTGCACAAAACCTTCTTCAGAGATTTCATAATGAAGGTGATGAATTTTTGACGTGTATTGTGACTGGAGATGAGAGCTGGTTCCATCACTATGAGCCAGAAACGAAACGTCAAGAGTATGGAATGGCACCACTTGAACTCACCATCGAAGAAGAAAGCGAAGACAGTGCAGTCTGTAGGAAAAGTTATGGGAAGTGTCTTTTGGGATGCACAAGGTTGCATTCTGGTTGACTTTCTTGAACCTGGACAAACCATGAATTCTGCCCACTACATCAAGACACTTCTGAAGCTCCGTCGGGCTTTGCGTGATAAACGCCCTAGAAAGAGGATCATCCTTCAGCAGGATAATGCGCGTCCGCATACTGCCCGTGCCACTATGGAGAAGATCAGGGCATTAGGGTGTGAAACTCTTCCACATCCTCCCTACAGTCCCGACTTGGCACCCTCCGACTACCATCTTTTCGGTTCTGTGAAGGAGCAGATGCGTGGCCAACGCTACGAGACGCTGGAGGATATTCGGAAAGCAGTGCGTCAGGGTCTGCGGGCAGCTGGAACGGAGTTCTATCACAAGGGCATTTTCAAACTTGTAGAACGATGGGAAAAATGTAAGCAAAACAATGGAGACTATGTCGAAAAGTGAAAGAAAGTCTGCAAATTATGATGATGTATTTGGTTTGGCTTAAAAATAAATATTAAGATTGTAAAACAGTGTTGCTCATGACTTTCAGTATGCCCCTCGTATATTATAGATATTTTTGTGGCGTTAATCAATTCTGAGATATATCTCGTTATAGGTTTCGATGTTAAAATATCTATGTTTTTGAAGAGACACTTCAAACTTTATACCGCTATAATAAATATTGCATAATTATGCAGAGAGCATAAAAACAAAGAAGTCGCAAAAAATGGGGTTCTTGGCTATTTTTTCCGCTCAGCGTTATGAGTAGTTTTATTTAATAAAACATTAGAAAGTGTACTTATAACTGCTATACGAATTTGTATGTTAGATAGCATGGCTCTGTCTCTAAATGACAGAATACTGGTGATTCAATGACATTATGAAATCAAGAGGTCTGAGAATATTTAGAACTCGTAACAGTTTATGAGGATGTCAATGTTCCATTCACAGTTATGGGGATTTAATCAGGAAATTTAAGGAAACTGGTTCAATTGCCGATAAGAAGAAATCTGAAACGCCAAGAGCAATCGGTGATGTCAATGTTACTGAGGTAATTCATATAAATAATGAAGTAAATAGAAATAATAATTATGAAATTAGTAGTGTCGCACTGGTAAACGTAACTTTATGGCACGACAGTCCACAACGGTCCATGGCCTAGCGCTGCATCCCCCATCTCGGCCCCAAGGCTCATGTATAGGGTGCAGTGCTGGAGGGTGAGACGATATCAGCGACTGCGATAAAGTATTTTTTAAAACAAAGTATTTTTGATTTGTAATCAAAAAGTCTATATATATATATATTTTAACCTTTATATCTACAATTGTATTCACAATTTGCTTTATCCAAAATGATTATTTGACAAAAAAGATAACATTTTACGAATATAAATTTGATTAAATCCACAAATAGCTCCAATAAATGCAGAGGAACTAATTGTGAAATGGATGAAATTATTATTGGTTAATAATGTAGGAAATTAATAGTCCCTCCTGGCCGGTTGATGTGGTCTTCTCTATCTGGAGCCGCTACCTCTCAATCAAGTAGCTCCTCAATTGGCCCCCATGGACTTCATGAAGCTAAGTGCACCCCAGGCCAGGTCTTCCAGCGGGAGAAAATTCCCCACGCCGGTACCGGTAATCGAACCCAAGTCTCCCGCTTGGCAAGCAGCCGCGCTACCAATGTTGCTATGGTATCGAAGTAATTTCGGATGAGTAATACCACAGTTCGAAGAATTCTAATAAAGCATCTAAACTATATAAACTGAAAGCAACGTTTGATTTCAAAGCAAGTGACAAACTGAACAGATATGATTTTACTTTATTTCTGATAGCAGAGATTCAAAATACAATAGTTGGTTGGACTACGTTTTGTTTTTTTTGGGGGGGGCAGCAAAACACACTTCTCTCTTAATTGTGGATATAATTGCAGATTTAGGTCAGGAAATGACCCTCAAATTTTAATTCAAGAAATAATCATGATTTAAAAGTTACTGTATGGTGTGGCTTCAATTCACAATACATCATTGGCCCTTGTTTCTTCGAAAAAGATAATCGGATAAGACAGACTGAAGCCGAAAGGTTTTAGACCACTCGTGTCTCACCAAGGCCTGGTTCGATTTTCAGACGACCTCGTTTGGGATTTGTGGTGGACAAAGCGGCGCACGGATAGGTTTTCTCCGAGTACTCTGGCTTCCCCCGCCGTTGCATGCCACCGGTGCTCCATCTTCATTCCATGTATTATCAGTGTCAACGCATCGGTATGTAGTAAAGGCGAGCGTTAAACAGTATAATAAAAAAAATACTTTAAATAGTGAGCACTACTATGCCGTGCTACCAAACTGTCATTCATAGACCAAAAATTTCGGTAAGGAAAACATTATCTTCATTCAAGATGGTGCTCCGCCTCATATTTTACATTACAAGCAGATACTACTCAACCACGATATGAATGCACTTTGAGAAAGGCGCTAGGGTTTTGCGACATCCTTCAGACTTGGGATTGGGAGGAGTAAAATAAAGGAGACAGTAGGAACGTACAGATGCACAACGAAAACTTTAATCTTCTGCTGTCTTCACATTAATTTTCTCGGAAGCAGCACATCTGTGTATATCTTCTTTATCTGACTGTATAGACTGCGAATTGTTCTGCGTTTGGGTGTAATAAAATCGAGCATTAAAAACATTTAGTACAAATAAAAGTAATCGTAGTGTAAAATATTATGCCTAATCATTAAATAAATGGTCCATTAAGTTTGAAGAAAATAATGCTATGTCTATTTTATCTATTTTCAGGCGAAAACATCTCGATTAATTTTACGATACAGTTGTCGTTAAGTTGGTATTCATGAACGGAAGATCTGCTATTAAAATCTCGCCAGGACCACCCTCCCTGACTGAGGATTTCTGAGCTTTTTCTCAGACATATCTGGCAAATGAGGAGCGGAAGTACCCCTAAACTTAGCCTGGAATGTTCTTTTGCCCAATTAGCATTTCATGTATCATCCATTTCCGTCACCTGTGATGCTGTATGTACTAAGAACGGGCGTTCACTAAAATAACAGTTCATTACGGTTCTTCTAAACTCCTCTGCCATTGAATGAAGCTATAACTCCAAGACTTCACGATGTCTATGGATTAGTGTATATGGTTTAAGATACTACACGGAATTTCAAAACCTAGCCACACAAATGATAAATTTAGTTTTAAAAGCTGGCTTTTACTTATTGAGAGAGTAGTTACGAACCTGCAAAGAGGACACAACGCGATTCCTGTTCATGCATTTGATACATACAACATGAATTGCGTTTTTCATCACAGCTTACCTTAAAAACTGAGCGCAGATCCGTGTTTATTTCCTACAATAGGCGTTTTATTTCCTAGAATTTTGTGCTCCGTTCCAGATCAGAGGTTAACTAAAAACCTAGCCAGATCATTATTGACTTTATTTAACAGTGAACTCTGCATTTGAAATAAAAGTAGATAATCCTTCATAACTCCTTTAGGTATATTTAAACAGTCCCTATGTTTGGATAGGTAGAATCATTGAAAAATTCAATGCCATAGCCGGGATTTGAACCACGGATCTCCCGATCTCTAGCCGGTTGCTCTAATACTGAGCTACCATGGCAACATGCCGACATAGCATTGAATTTTTCAATTGACTCACATGTTTCCCGGTAAACCACAGTGTGATATCAAATTATTTTGAGATGGCAACCCCAATGGCGACTTACAACGTTGTAATTACTCTTAAGTCCCAGGATTCATAGTATAGCCAACAATTATGGACAATAATTTTGCGAGCCAGTTGAGAAATTCAATGCTATGCCGGCATGTTGTCATGGTAATTCAGTGGTAGAGCAGCGGGCTAGAGACCGAGGGATCCTTGGTTCAAACCCCATTAAATTTTTCGGTCTGACTCTACCTATCCAGCTCCTGTCCTACACACGGTTTCTGTGAGAAAACAATTAAAATTATCAGTTCTTGTGTTTGTTTGAGAGATATATATTTTGAGTTTTAGGGGGCGTCAGGCTCTTTTAGTAGAATTGTGGAGGAGCGATATCCCTGACTTTATAAATTAGGAAGTGATTCTCCCCCTCAAATCAACACCTATGACTTTTTCCGATGCTTCGCCCATTAGTCCATATTTAGTTCCTCCTACACCGCATGCATTTACATCATGGTGGAATAGTAGATTAGGATTAAGGAGTAGATTAGGATTAAGCATAGGTATGGATAGGTAGAGTCAAACTCAAAAATTTAATGCCATAGCCGGGATTTAAACCACGATATCCCGGTCTATAGCCGGTTGTTTTACCACTGAGTTACCTTGGCCAATGCCGGCAATAACATGGCATTGAATTTTTCAGTCTGACTCTACCTATCCAATCCTATCCTACACGCGGCCTACATGAAAAATACAATTAAATCAATAATATTTTACCATCATACTTGCCATAAACTATGAATCCTGGGACTTAAAGTATTTACAACATTGTAAGTCGCCATAGGGGGTGCCATCTCAAAATAATTTGAGATCACATTATGGGAAATATGCGAGTCAGTTGAGAAATTCAATGCAATATCGGCATATTGCCATGTTAGCTCTTTGTAGAGCAGCCGGCTAGAGACTGGAGGATCCGTGGTTCAAATCCCGGCTATGGCATTGAGTTTTTCAGTCTTAACTCTACTTATAAAAGTCATATCCTACACATGGTTTGTTTGAAAAAAAAAAAACAATTAAAGCAAGTATATGTATGTTTAGTATTGGAGGTGGAATGAAGCTATTTCATTATTTAATTTAAGGTAATTTATTCTATTTATTGACTGGAATACTTTCGGATAAATATTATCTAGAATGTATTATTAGTGAGCATACAATATTAAAGACGAAGAACCTCTTGTTGACCACTATGGGATGCATGCCCTATGACCTACTCCGAAGACGCGAGATATATATTTTGATCGATGCGGAGGTTCATTGCCGCGACGGCGGATGCGACGTAATTTCTGGCGGAACGACCCATTAGTTTGTGTTTATGCAGGCGGCGGGAGAATCAAGAGTAATGGGGCGGGACTCTCAGCACATTTTAAAACTCTCTCACTCTCGCTGAGTGTACGCCATGTTCATGAAGTTATTTCCACTCTCATCTGTTACAATCAACACAGCATATTCCACGTTTAAATACCATCAGCATAGATTGCTTTTCCAACATCTGTATCTCCAAATTCATCGTTACAAAGATATTCTCAAAAATCTCTGATAGCGGCACTTAGTTAATCTCTGCTTTTAAGAACGATATACGGACCAAATTTATAGAAAGAAAAAGTCGGATAACTTTCACATAACTTTCTCTAGCTATTCCAAATACAAACTATTCTTACAAAATGTTATTCTTTTATTTACATTATGCTAATCGAAATATACATAAGTAGGACTGGTCTTATTACTTTTTTTCTTTTAATTAGAAGGGAAATAGTGTGATATATTATGTTAAAGCGATAGTCAAACCTTTAAAACCTGGTCGCTATGTGAAATAGTTGAGGTTCGTTTGGCTTTGCATGGCCCCGTTTGAGAAAATTTAGGCGATTTAAAACTGTAACCAATAACAATGAATACCTCAAACATATGTCTCAATTCTACAAGAAAAACATATGCAATATAAATTGTGAGTTTTAACGAGATCTACATCTTCTTATCTTGTCATTTTGTCTATCTCTTATGGTTTAACCGTTATATTCTGTAAAGAGGTCTTCAGGGGCTATTCCCTGAAGATTCAAAACATACATTTCATTTGTTATGTAAATATGTTTAATATACGGTACTTTAATTAAAATCGTTAACCATTTTTGAGAAAACCAAAATTTTAAACATGTTTCCATGTAAAGAGTAGAATATTATGGGGGGACTTTTGTTTTAAATCTTCGTGTCGCATTCTTGGAAGATAAAAAATATAAATACCAAGTTTTGTTTAACGGTCTTTTCGTTTTTGAGCTATACTATCCACACACAACATGCTAGCACCATTTTCTAATAATGCTTTTTTGGGCATATGATAAATTATGTGTTTTAATGTGATCTACATTTTTTTGTGTAGTAAACTTTTGTCCATCTCTTAGAGTTTATCGGTTAGGCAAAATTCATTCAGAATAAACAGGTATTTAGAGACGATTCCCGGGGTATTCAAGATATACATTTTATTTGCAATATAAATATCTTTAATATACGGTATTTTAAAAATAAAGTTGTTAGCCATTTTTGAGAAAATCAAAATTTTCGAATCTTTTTCCTGTAAAGGGTAGCTTGTGGTGGGGGAGATTTTTTTCAAAATCTTCGTATCGCCTGCCTGGAAGACACTAACTTAAATACCAAGTTTGGTGTTTTACCGACTTTTCATTTTCGATTTATTGTGTTCACACACACACGGACACAGATACACACAGGCACCTCTTTCTAAAAATTCTTTTTCTGGATGCAGGGGATCTTAAAACGTCTATTTCCGGTGAAATCTCGGTATAAAAATGTTGGGTGGAATGGAATACTTCCTCTATGCACTATGGACATAGTACGTGTAGAGAAAGTAATAGCTACGAAAAGAAATGTTACACAAAGTATAGAACCTGAACCAGAAAAAACTGCTATGGACATTCCTAACAAGAAAAGTTGCTTATAATCTTTCCTTCCCCATGCGAACAAATCGGATGTGCTGCACTCTGATTTTCTCTACGCACTGTTGTACAAACCATTCTACCAAAGGCTTATGCTTCTATCTCCTTTATGATAATCGATATAACAATTTGTAGACATTGCTTTACTGAACATTTATATGAAGGTAAAGCGAAATTATGGGAATGCAATGAGCTTTAAGCGATAGGCAAATCCTTTAAGAACGGTTCACTTTGAAAATCCATTTTCTTTGCATGACCGAGGGCAAGAGAAAGAGGAATAATGACTTCCCATTTGAGAAAAGTAGAAGAAAATTCAAACCAATAAAAACTAATGCCTCGAAAATACTTACCTCCATAAAATGTGTGAGCTTTAAGGAGATCTACGTTCTTTAAGTAATAATATTTTGTATTATCTCTTACGGTTTCACATTCATGTAAAATTCGTCCAGAGCATAGAGGAAGTCAAAGGCTATACTCAGAAATTTCAAGATATGTATTTAATATTATCATTCGATATGTTAAATTTAGGTTATTTGATTCAAACAGTGTAGGCCACTTTTTTAAAAAATAAAAACTATTAAAATATTTACCACGTAAAGGATATTTTTGGTTAGTAGATTTTCGTGATAATCGCGCTGCATTCTTGGAAGATACCATGCTGGTATTTAAGCCACTTTGCGTTTTTAGTTATACCGTTCATGCACACGCGCGTGCCGTTTTCTAATAATTTATTTTTTTCTCAGATCCTTGAAATGCATATTTCCACGACATCTCAATTTTGGAGGGTGAAATACAATATTTCCTTAGTCACTTTACGAATTATAAAAAGTAGATATGTTTAAAACATTCTATGTTTACCTTATTTTAAAAGTATAAGTTGATACTTAAATCACTAACCGTCGTTATTGTCACTGATAAAGTTACATAATTACACGCTATTGCTATTACAACGTTTCAGGAAGCTTATATCTGCAATTACGTTATAATGGCGGCAATTCATAACGGTGCTCGTGCCTGATTTGCAAATCTAATTAGCGTTTCAAATCAGCATAAGTACCTAATCTCCGGAAATGCTGCAATTGTTTCCATTATTAGTCAACACAGTCCTCACTTAAAGAGAGAAAACAATGAAAATTACCTGTATGAAAGCCCGATTCAGCCATTCATGTGATATGTTAGGTAAGATTAGCCCCACTGCAAAGGACGAAAGCAATGTGTCTTTGTTTTTGACACGACAAATAAAAACAAAATGTCGATCGTAAACCGCAGTCATACGAGATCACTAACAGTGACATCAAAACCTAATTTCATCGCCGCTTGGAATCATGTGGACAGCTTTTGTGTACCAAGCCGGACTCTTCCAAACAGGGGTGTACAATTTCATCAAAGGTCTCTTATTTCTTAATTTTACATTTCATAGCTTCTTAAAACAATTTTTTGATAATGTTTACGCCTGCTTGTACTGCACAGACACGCAGGCGATGATGCTGATGATACATAGAATGAAGATTAATTACCGAAAGAATGCAATGGCCGGGGAAATCGGTGCACCCAGAGAAAATCCGTCTCAGCGCCGCTTTGTCTGTCACCCAAAACCTTCAACGCAACTGATTGGTTATATTCGTATAACTTTACCTATTCATATCTGTACAAAATATTTTTATAAAGTTGTCCATCTCCATAGTTAAGTATTAATTGATATAACGGGTTTCATCGCGCATTTTGATGATGTTTCAAGAAGATGCAGTCGACTATAGCAATAGTCAAATGTATAAAGAGCGTGCGATGTCGTGGTTGAGTGAATAGACCGCTCTCCTCTCTCCTAGGCGGCCGGGGTTTGATACCCGGGGACCACATGTGGGATTTATGGTGGACTGAAGCGGCATCTGGGCGGATCTTCTCCAGTTCTCCATTTTCCCTTGCCACGTATTGCTCCATAATAAGTTTTCGTATTATTCATTTCGCCGTAATTTCATATCATCCACCATCTCGGTTTTATACCAGAGACTCTGCTCTTCCACAGATGTCTGACCCCAGGCGTTGTTTTGTAATTCCTGGGGACTTGAGGCCTACATACCAGGAGCGTAAGAAAGAGAAAGAAAGAAAGAATAGCTATAGCTTGCGTGAAGCTTATTCTCTTAGCTCAAGGAATAATTTAATATATCTTAAAATATTAAACAGTACTTTTAAATTAAATCAATTATTATTTAGTAATATTGAAAAATAGTTCAGTTTGAGATGAATCCGGAGTTTTAGCAATGTCCATTACAAATGATGCAATTTTGAATTTATATTTACAAATATTTCCAAAACTTCAACACCAACGTTTCATTACTTATTCAAATACTTAATTATTTGACATCAACTTTTATATTTATGCAAAATTTCGTTTTGTGAATTACGCTTTATTCACAATCAAGACGTAGCGCTTACACAACGCAGAGATTATACAATAAATAGGACAAAGTTTTGCATTAATCAAAAATCACGTCAGCATTTGGCGTCAGCATTTCAAGTGATCAGATACGGCCAAATGGAAATGTAGCATGTTTGTACCACACGCGGCATATAACTCTAACAGCAATCGTCTGTGGTTCAGAAGCTGGCAATACATTGAAAGAAATGCAGAATACTTTATGTACGCAATACAGGCTTCAGATTCCTTCAGTTGCTCATTTTTGGGCTATTTAATGCAAATTTAGATAACATTTTAGAAGAATGGCTTCATTATACGTTTAGTATAATAGGGTTCACTTATTTTAAAAACGGTATACAAAATCCTTCACCAAGCGAGATGGCTAGCGCAATAGTTCATACTGTTAAATCGTAGTTTCAATGCCAATGTAGCTACCTGCCAATATGTCAATCTTTTTCATATTTTGTTTTAGTCTCCAGAGTGGACATTCAACAGAGGTAGTATAGAATGGTAGCGCACTATGTATACTTAACCACACAACAGTAAACGTGTCATCACAAACTCAAACTTTCGATTAAATTACTATCAGCTGGAAGGCAACCAATTAAAGAAAACCGTCAATAAGTTACTCAAGAGATTGCTCAAGAAAGTTACTACCAAGGCCATACGTGTGTCTCTCATAGAATCTGAGATATAAAAGAACCTAGTTGGTAGACGTACCGGTATGATACAGATATTAATGTGACGCTAAATTTATTTTACTGTTTTATATAAAATGCCTATAAAATGACATGTACATCTTCCATTTAATATACAATATCGGAGAAAGTGGTTTCCATAAAGTAAAACAGTTTCCATTTCTTATCTGCATTTTCTCCTTTTGTTTAGACTACCCTGCTACACAGATCAATCAAGTTGCCTGCACTCTAGGGGCTTTGAGCTGTAATTCACTGTAAACTGTTCAACTGCGTACGACATTGTACACTTCCTGCTGGAAGCGAAACTACACGCTTTCACCGAACGTGCAAACACGTGGAATCGCCACAGCCAACATTAATACTAAACCTTTGTGAAAAATAAAATTGATAATCAAATAGTTTAACGTACACTCAGAATTTTGTTTTTACAAAGAACTAACCTACGAAATACTTGTGGCATTTTGGAAGTTTATAAATCAGATTTGCAAAGAGTTACGACTTGATATTTTCGTATGATTAGTACTTATGAGTCGTGAAAGCTAAGAATTTGGCGGCTCCAAACGCAACTGTAACTTCCGATTTAAAAATCAAAAATAGATTAAGCGAAGGGACTTTTAACACTAACACTTGCGCGAGGTAAAGTAATTTTGTCTGCCTTAGGTGAAAATTTTGAACTTTGGCCTTCTCAAAATTTAAAAAGAGATATTTAATCCAAGTTATTGATATTTTACGGCGACATTAATTTAATCAAAAACAATATGTAGTTGGTATGACAAACGAAAACGAATAAATCTAACGTTTTTAAAACTGTTGTAGAAAAGTTTAAAATGATAATGATTATTGGCTTTAAGGGCGACTCCAAGAGGATCAACAAAATTATAGTACAAACGTGGTAATAACACAGATAAAACTATATTTAAAAATAATTCACCAATAAAATTAGACCTAAAAATGGTAAAAATACCATCCTTTGCTAAAAGCAGAGTTAGTGATAAAACCATTTCGTTGAAGGAGCAAAAGGTAGAATAAGAACAGCTGAAACTAAATCTCCCAAAGATCACAGGTTTAAAATATTTAAAAAGTTAAAAAATTACAAAACAGATCAACCGCTCCATTATCACGTTAGATAATTAAGACAAACTAAAAACCTTAATATTAAAGAGGTTTTGCTGCTGTATCAATACTCAAAGTTGGAGCGAAAACTAAAGCAAATATATTAGAAAGTATTTTAATAAATATGTTTATGAACCATGTTGTATGCAATTGACTCAAAACTTTAACAAAAGATATTAATGGATATAAAGTAAAACACAAATAAAATGAATATAAATACATTATACGCGATTCACAGTACAAAATTTCATAGGTGAATATTAATGTATTTGTTAAAGATTAGAGAAATTAGAAACAAATACAGGTGCAAAAGAGATGACGCCAAAATCAGTATATAGATGGAAGCAATGAACATTAGTTTAGTCCAGTCGTGGTTAGATAATTTTACTTCGTCTTGAACAAGAAAAAATATGAAGTGTTCCATTCACATGACTTTCTCTATATCTCTGCAACAGATTATTGCTAAAAAGCTTGTGCTTCTATTTACTTCATGCTAATCGAGAAAATATCAGCCGAAATAGCCGATTACTTGCTTCCTAGTAAATAGAAGCGAAATAAGGGAGTACTGTTGGTTAAAGTAATCGTTAAAAGTTGGTTGCTATGTGACTGATGTTCCTTTGTTTGTATGGACCTGAAATGTTAAATTCCTGTATGAGAAAAGTATATTCTTAAAGCTGAAACCAAAAAACAAGGAGTAATTAAAAAACGATCAACTCCACGAAAAAATGAATAAAACATAGATTGTGCTGTAAGTTCTTCTCTGTCTCTTACGGTTTAGCAGTTATGTAAAATTCCATAAAATTCATCCAGAATAAAGTCTTCAGAGGCTATTCCCAGATAATTCAAGATATACATTTTATTTATCGTGTAAATATCTTTAATATACGAGATTTTAATCAAAATCGTTAGAGCCATTTTTAAGAAAATCAAAATTTTCGAAAAAAAGTTCCATGTAAAGGATAGTTTGGGGTGGGGAGATTTTTCTCAAAATCTTCGTGTCGCATCCCTGGAAGATACTAAACTTAAATACCAAGTTTGGTATTTTAGCTACTTTTCGTTTTTAAGCTATCGTGTTCACAGACTCACGGACACACACACACGGACCTTTTTCTGAAAATGCTTTTTTTGGATACAGGGGGTCCTAAAACATGTATTTCCGGTGAAATATCGGTATCGATTTTTGGGTGGAATACTTTCTCTAGCCCCATATGTACATTGTACATATGGGGCTAGAGAAAGTAGAAAGGTATGCCTGTGTATGAAACTGCCCTCTCTTTTTATTCTGTAGATATATGTTTTAATGTTTACATACGATTAGCGTAACACGAAATGTGGGAAGATAGAGTTTGAAAGTAATGCGAATCTTGGTCATCCCTGCTAGCGCCCCCAGCAGGTTCTAAAACTGCGGAAGAACAATAAATAAACGTTCAGAGAGGAAAGGAAAAACAAGAGGTCTCGTAACACTTGGTTTCTACTTATCGTTTGGAGCGAGATGGTTCTGTCCATAACATAGTCCTGCAACCAATGGGTCAATTACATAATGGCTGCAACAGCTGACCCCCCGGGCAGAACCACATCAGCTGATACTGTTCAACAGTCCGATGAATTCAAGGAGGCGATATTTGGTCTAAGAACACCTATAGAATTGCGAATATTCAAATAAGCACTATTTAATAAATCTGATGTGTTCCATTCAGTTGATTTTCTCTACATTTCTACAACAAATTATTGTTAAAAACCTTATTCTTCTATTTACTTCATGCTGTTGGATAAAAAAGTAACAGAAATTGTCTTATTACTTGCTTCCATGTAAGGAGAAAGGAAATAAGGGAGTGTCTTAGGCTGAAGTGATAGCCAAAATTTGGTTGCTGTGCGATTGAAGTTCCTTTGTTTGTATGGACAGGAGTTGAAATGTTTCCGTATGAGAAAAGTATAAGTATTTTATAGCTGAAACCAATAACAAGGAATATCTCAAAGAAGCTCACAAAAAATGTATATAACATAAATTGCGTGTTTTAACGAGCTCTACATTTTCTATTAAGTAAGTTTTTGTCTGTCTCTCGCGGTTTATCAGTTATGCAAAATTCCTCCTGAATAAAGATTCTTCAGAGGCTATTTCAAGAAAATTCAAGATGTACATTTTATTCCTCATTTAAATATCGTTAATATACGACACTTTAATCAAAAAAGTTAGAGCCACTTTTGAGAAAATAAAAATTTTCGAAAATGTTTCCATGTAAAGGGTAATTGGGGGTAGGGAATACTGAACTTAAATACCAAGTTTGGTATTTAACGGATTTTTCGTTTTTGAGCAATGCTGCCCACAAATACACACATACACACACTGACAATGACTCACATACGGACATTTTTCTAAAAACATATTTTCGGTGAAATCTCGGTATCGAATTTTTGGGTGCAATACAATACCTTCTCTATACACTGTGTACATAGTACGTACAGAGAAAGTAAAAAGTCTGATGTATTACATTCGAATTCTATCGTTAATTTTAATAGAGGCTGTACGAACTATTTTAGCAAAAGCTTATTTTGACTTTCTCTACCACGTACAATGTATATAGTAAATAGGGAAGGTATTAAATTCCACCCAAATATTCCATACCGAGATTTTACCGGAAATACATGTCTTGAAAATGTTTTAGAAATAAATATAGTGTGTGCTCTGCATGTGTTTATGAACAGCATAACGCAAAAACAAAAATTTGACAAATACAAACTTCCTATTTTAGTTTACTATCTTCCAAGGATGCCTACGATAATTTTCGGAAAAGTTGCTCACCTTAAACTACACAAAATTGCCCAAAAATGGCTAACGATTTTCCCAAAAAACTTAAACGTATCGAAGGTTTATCTCCAAGTATTAGTCATACTTTGATGCTACCAAGTTTTGAGAGTATTGAGGTATGTACAATATTTAGTCGGTCTCGATGACTCAATTGATTAGGAATTGGTCTTTTTCCCCAAAGATCACAGGTTCTGACCCGGCCCAAATAAACGGCTTTTACGTGTGCTTAAATGCAATATCACCAAGTCAATAACTTACTGGAATGTAAAAAAACTCCTTTGGAACAAAATTCTGGCACACCTTTGATACTGAAGTAATTTTGGCAATCTAGAGCCATTAACAAAAAAATAAATTTAAAAAAATCTACGGCAGTGAGCCCCCATCCTTAGTTTCTACATAATTCAAAGTAAAGTATATCAGAAATATGCACGCGTTTCTCAAAAATCATATGATTTGTATTTTTCTTCTTTTACTTTACCTTTTAGTACGTTTAACTTTGAGCTATTATAACGTATATAATAATTATGTTTTCATTATAACCTAATAGAACAAATCACGTGTTCTTGGAAATATTTTTCCTAGCAGAAACTCACTCGTTAACTTATTGAGTCTCTTGTGAGAGCGATCAACAATAGCCGTTCTAGAATGTTCCAGAATCGGACAGAAAAGGAAGCTCCAGATCAGCCTATTGTGCTTCGAGAGAACGCTGCCGCGTCTACTTCTTCACCAACTGTCTGGCACCGACCTCTCGATACCGTGGAACATAACCGTTGCTTTGCATATGGTATTGTTAATACCTATCGTTAAATCCTTTTAAGAGAACAACAAAACCATAAATAACAACCTCATACTATGCATATATTTTTTAAATGCTTGCATAACAATGTTTACAAATTACATGTATATGACTAGTTTTGCTAAGGAGCTGTAAGTAGGAAGATTTGGGAAGTTATACCAACCTATATTTTCTCTTCGCCTAAACAGTATGTAGAAAAAAAATCCCATTCTACGTTAACATTTGATACTGATATTTACCTAAAAGTAAATTATAACACCCCTGAAACAAGAAAGTGGTTGAAAAAAATTTTTCATCTTTAATTTTTTCATTTTGCAAAGATATCACACGAATATTTTCAAGGGAGACCCCTTCACAAATTACATGTATTTATAATGCTAAACCTTCATTTCTTTTCTTAATTCGCCCAAAATGGCTATGTATTTTAATTAAAGATTAAGATATTTACATGACTAAAAAAATCTGATGTGTTACACTAACATGACTTTCTCTAGCTGTTCTACAAACTTCATACATAAGATTCTTCTTCTTTCTGCACCTTGCTAATCGTGGTACTCATTAGCATAATGTTCTTATTATTTAGTTCCGTATAAGTAGGAAGAAAATGAGGGAATACACTAGACTAAACCAGTAGTCAAATGTTTTAAAAGCTGTCGTTATGCGATTGTCATTAGAAATCGCTTCTTTTCTTGGCCAGGAGTAGAACAAAAGAAAAACGGACACTCCCATCTGAGAAAAGTACAAGTACTTCGCAACTGAAACTAATAAAAATGAATACCTCGAAAACGGTAAACTCCACGAGAAAAATGTATATGATATAACTTGTGTATTTTAACAAGACCTAAATTTTTTGTGTAGTAAGTTTTTGTGTATCTCTTACGGTTTACTAGTTATACCAAATTAAGCAAAATCCATTCAGAATAAACAGGTTTTCAGAAGCTATTCCCAGAAAATTCAAGATATACATTTTATTTGTTAGGTAAATATCTTTAATATATGATATTTCAATCAAAATCGTTAGCCATTTTTAAGAAGATCAACATTTTCGAAAAAAGTTCCATGTAAAGGGTAGTTTGGGGTGGGGGTATTTTTCTCAAAATCTTCGTGTCGCATCCCTGGAAGATACTAAACTTAAATATCAAGTTTGGTATTTTAGCTACTTTTCGTTTTTGAGTTATCGTGTTCAAAGGCACACACACAGGGTCCTTTTTCTGAAAATGCTTTTTTTTGGAATACAGAGGGTCCTAAAATATGTATTTCCGGTAAAATCTCGGTATGGAATTTTTGGGTGGAATACAATACTTCTCTATCCCTATGTACATTGTACATATGGGGCTAGAGCAAGTAAAAAATGTATACCTTGTGAATACCTGTGGAATTCTCTTGTATAGAAAGTTAGTTTATGTAATATATGTAATTGATCAAACCAAAGATATCGTCAGTCATGCCATAGGAATATATGTGAATTTATAAACGAGTTAAATGAATTACGAGAGCCATAAGCATAGCCAGTTTCACTTGCAGCAAAATGCAGAACATATGCTGTTACGCCCTTATGTTCTTCAGTTCCCAAAGCGCGGCCCATTACACAGCAAGAAGTAATTAAAAGTTATTTTAAAACTGTGTATCAGATATATCTCCAACCTGTTGAACAAACTGCAGCACAGAACAGCTGCTTGGTAGCTGCAAAAAATAACGCCGTTACGCTGATGAATCGCCACTTTGTCATATTACTTTAATTAAATGGGCGCAAATGAAACAAAAGAGTAAAGCCACTGCGAACCCAATTCGTTTCTGTTTCCGTCCGAAGGTTATTATATCTGTACAACTTATAGACTGTTTTTAGTAAAAGAAGTTCCGTCCCATTTGTATGACGTAAGTGTAATTGTGGCGATTCCAGTTTTAGGTCACTTTGAAGGGATCCCGGGTTCGAATCCCGGAGATGTAAGGTACAGGAGAGAGTAAGGAATGGTGTGGAAGTGTGAACGCCCTAGCTTAGGATATGTCAGTGTGGAATCGTTCTCAGAAGTGGTGACAAGACACGATTACTGTTGCACTCGTTTATTTTCTTTGGTATTTTTTGCCGCCGAACATACGCATGTCAGCTACTCTTGACGCAGTCGCCCTCCGTGGTGTAACGGTTACCATGCTAACTTCGCGGGTTCAAACCCGGCGGAGGACGATGGACTTTTTCGGGTGTAAAAATCCATAAAATGGCTTCCTTTGGAAGGGAAGTAAAGCCGTGGGTCCCGTGTCGTAGATTTATGGCACGTAAAAGAACCTCAAGACTGATAGAGAGGTCTCTGAACAAAATTAAGCGGTCTTTCACGCCCAGTATAGAATGGGACGCTGAAAACCATAGCAGTTAAACAGCGTCCATAAATAACACACCATTTCCATTTACTCTTTACGCAACCGTGACCTCCATACCTTATTACTTGTGACACTTGTGGTGTATTAACACAGTATCTATAACGGCCATACATAACCCGTTCGTTTCCTCTGCTGAATCAAATAGCACGTATTATTTCAGCGCGTCCCTCACAGAAAGTGTGTCGCTTCTCTCGACCAACGCGAATGTCATTGCTTTTCCCCCTTCGTGATGTCCATCATTGGGCGATGAATCTTTCATCCCCTTTTGTTCGAGGCCCTCTAGTAAAGGTACATGTCTACCTGGGTCGTTTGCCAATCCGTGTAGTGGGCATATTCGATCATAGTAAAGTCAGTCTTTGCAATTTTCGACTTGTTTCACAATATTTCCTCCCTGGCCATTTCAAATGCATATTTGTCCCTTCTTGATGTAATTCAAATATCCTTTATAAATACCTTTTAATACCGTGATACCAATTGTCTCAAATCTAATACTAAAGCACAAATTATTTGGTTTATAAATAAAGCGGCACAGCTATTCAGAAAACCAGGAAAACAAAGCTAAGGCATTTCATAAATATAAATGACAAATACAAACTACTTGAAAATACCTATAAAACTGTAACGGTAAACTGTTTATCAAAATGTAATGCTTCATCTTCCAGTTTTGCAAATTCTGCTGCAATAAAAAAATAATGCTTACAAAAGATTATTATTTTCCTCGTATCTATATCATGACAAGCATTATCAGAATGTTGTTATTGCTTGCTTCTTTGTAATTAGAAGAGAAATAAGGGAATGCATAGACTAAAGCTTATAGTCAAATCTTTTAAAAGCTGGTCGCTATGTGAAACAATTGAAATTCAGTTAGGAGTAAAAAGAGAGACGGTAAGAAAGATACTTCCAGTTTAAAAATAAGTTTAAGTGTCTTAAAACTGAAAGCAGTAGCTCGAAATGTCTTGAATAGTTTTAACTTCAGAAAAAAATTTATACGACAAAATGTGGTACTAAAATATATCAAAGGAATTTTGGAGCTATTTCCAAAAAATTCAGAATATGCATTTTATTTCCCATGTAAAAAAGTTAAATATACAACATTTAATCAAAAGCGTTAGAACAATTTTTGAGAAAATAAAGAAATTCAAAAAATGTTAAAAGTAAAGGGTGGTTGCTAAATTTTTGAGAAAATTTTGGTGTACCATCGTGCTGAAACCAGTGCCTCACAGCTAACTGAAGTGGGAGGACGTAAAATCCTTACCATGGCTTCCTTCGGAAGGTAAGTAAAGCCATTGGTCCCGTGTCGTATATTTATGGCACGTAAAAGAACCTCAAGCCTGATTAAGAAGCCTCTGAGCAAATTAAGCAGTCTTTAATTCCTAATATAGGTTGGGACGCTGAGAAGCATAGCAGTTAAAGAGCGTCCATAAATAAAACTCAACTTATTTACTTCTAGAAGATGCTCTAGATTCAGCTCATTCTATTGCTGAATTTCAGACTTTTAAATGAAGCTAACCAGTTCAATGATGTGGTCTCCTAGACTGCTGCACCAAACATTAATACCAGAGTGCGCTTGTAATATGTCGTAACCAGTGAGGATTTTCAGGAGCCCAGTAATGTAGATTATGTCTACTTAGTAGAGTCATTGGCGAAACAGCATTCATATCCCCTTAAAATCTGCCGATGAAATCTGGATTTACATCTACTTTATTTAAGAACGATACTCGATTTTGGAAATCGTTTCCATGTAGATGTTGCTGCAAGTGCAGCTTAAAGGGATGCCATTTTCGTTCCTTCAGAATCCTTGGTATCGAAGAGCTCGAAACCCCCAGGGTCTGCTGCAGCTCCTTGTTGGCCTAATTACAATGAGAAATAGGCATTAATGGTCGAGAACTAATTGCTTTCATAACATTACAGGTAATAATGATATTAATATTATCATTACCATTATCAGTATATGTACAAATAATAACATAATAACAAGATAATATTGTTTATCCTACATTGTACGTATGCAATATTTAATTTAAGCTATGCCTACCTTGCGTGGGATTTGATCCAAAATGCCACATAACCTTCCGGGAAACATCAGGTGTGTCGCAGATTGGACTTTCTACCTGGAAAGATCCCTGGTTCTTATACATATCTCTTCTCACTTGCACATAAGGTAGACATCCCGTTGGAAAAGGTTGAGAATACAGCCTTCTGGCCTCAGCTGCATTGCGATGCGTCTCCTCATATATAGCATCTGTGTAGTCTTCGCTGGAGTACATTGCAGTTGTTACCCGTTTGACTGAAAGACCTGACTACAAACATATGGTCTTGCGACCTTATGAGAGCGAAACCAAGAGGAAAACACACGCAAATAACAGCACTACTCAGTGTGAAGTTTCGCAGGTATGTGCACTTTCCCTTTGAACAGCAGTGACGAGGCAACCATCTTGCACTAACGTATGCGGGAAACACAAAACTACAGAGCACGGCTTACGTTGATCACCTGTACATATTAAGTGTTTCATATGATTTCCAAAATGGATTGTGAGAAGTTGTCATAAACCTTGCGACATTATGCCGCATGACACAAAAGTCAGCTGACATATGGGGAAAACCCTCCTTATCTGTATTTTGGTGTATGTGCACTTTTGTGAGCTGGATAATCTATAATTGTTCAATTTTGGCATTATTTATTTATCATTATCTTTTATTTGCTTATTTCCTTTTACTACTCCAAAAATTGTCCAAATCTTATCTTCCGCATTTTTCTAAATTAGTTTCTTTGGATTAAAAGGATTAGAAGTTGGGGGTAGGTATAGTAAAAAAACAATACACAACAATTACTTTTATGTTTTGTTTAGCTTGTTTACGAGAGAATCAAATGATCCTGGTGCTTCAAAAGTTATGGTCTCGTGTGGAATAATTGGTGATGTGATTGTTGGACTACCTTCTATTTTTTGTAAACCAGTATACATATGGGGAGTTACTGGACAGCAGTCTATAGGACTACTTGGATGGTATGTCATTGAATCAACCGTTAAGAATGTGGTTTCAACAAGATGGGGCCACAGTTCATTGTGCTCTGACTGATTGCCAGAAAGTAAATGAGATTCGGCGTGCAATGGATTGGAAGGAGTGAACTTCAGACCTGGCCTCCACAATCACCAGACTTAACATGCCTTAATTTTCTCTATAGACGTATGTAAAGCAGAGGATCATTCAGATAGAGCCCACAACTTTAGATGACTTACAACAAAGAATATAATACTATTCAGAATATCCCACCTGTAACACTTAGAGTGTCAGAAGAATGTCAAGCTAAAGTGAGATACTGTCTTCAAGAATGTTAATACTGTAAAAGAAATTTAATTTAGCATTAAGAAATAGTAATTTATTTGACCAGTGTTTGACATAAACCAACCACATAAAACGAAAATGATAAGTAAATAATGTCAATATTGTTCAATATTACATTATATAAGTGTACTTTAGAACGGAAAAGTTTATTCCCATTTGCAAACCGACTTTTTTGTCACTCAGTATGTTTGTAACGGTGGTATAGTAAATATAGAGGCTAGCGGACGCACCTGATCAGTGAAAACCCATAGGAATCGTAGTCTTCCTTGCGATACGACGTTGTGAATTTACGTTGGAAAACAGCTGTTGAATATAGAGTGCGTGATCATGAAGTTTCCTGGCGCTCCAGAAGAGTAATTAATAATCTATTTACTAAGAGTGCTTTACTTTCAAATTTGCAATCGAAAATCTTGCCTCCTACATTAGGTGTACCTACTGTAAAATTTCTAAATCTTATAGTCACATACTGCGCAAGTAGAGGGGTATTGCATTCCACCCAAGATTTCAATACGGAGATTTACTGGAACTGCACGTTTTGGATCCCCGGTATTCAAGAAAAACATTCTTATAAAACGAGCATGTACGTACGTGGGTCTGTGAACACGATAATTCAAAAATGAAGGGTCTATTAAATACAAAACTTGAGTTTTTGGTTCAACATATTCCATGGATGCGACACGAAGGTTTTTAAGAAAATATTCCTTAATTTAAATATTGTATGTTAGAGATATGTAAATGACAAATAAAATGTATATATTGAATTTCCTGAGAGGAGCCTCTAGGGACCTCTTCATCTGGAGACATTTATATAACTGCTAAACCGCAAGAGCTGGACAAAAACATATGTTGTTTCTTCCATATACATTCTTGCAAAGTTAACCTTTCCGAGATACTCTTTTGTCATTGGTTACAATTTTAAAACTTTTTTCACAAGGAAGTTTATAATTTCTTTTCTTTTCTTTTACTCCTGGTCATCCAAAGAGAACCAAATTTCAGTCAAAGTAACCATGAAGTAAATGGACTTCTAAGCCTTTGTAAGAACTTGTAGAGAAACCCAAGGTCAGATTTTTTCAACTTGTTTCAGATATTTTTGTATCACAATTTTGCGTTTTAAATTTCATGGAGACATTATTTTAACAGAGGTAGAGGATAAATTTTATTTTGCTTTTGTTATATTAATTGGGTGTTTTAACACGATGTAGAAAAATATATTTTAAAAAATAAAACTCTGGTATATTCCAATCAAATGGCTATCTGTCCTGCAAACAAGCTTTTCTTACAAAATATTACTATTTTCCTACATCTGTAACTTCTACAAATCTAAACTATCTTAACTCAAATATTTATCATAGCTAGGTATCTAATTTTGCAAAAATGAATTTTATAAAGCTGAAAATTGGTTTCGCAAATGATGAACATTTATAAAGTTTAAACTTCTAAATATTTCATTATTTTTACTTTTTCTACATAGTATATAGTATTGCAATCCAATCAAAAATTCAATACCGAGGTTTCACCAGAACAAATGCTTTAGGGTCCAACGTAGCAAAAAAATAATTTTTAGGAAAAGTTCCGTGGGTAAGTGTGTGTGTGTGTATGTGTGTGTATGCGCGTACGTGCGCGCGCGCCTGTGAACAGTATAACTCAAAAATGAAATGTCAATAGCATGACAAACTTTAATTTTAGTTTTCTCTAAGGATGCAATACGAAGATTTTGAGAATAATGTTCCCACCCTAAACTACCCATAAATGGAAAAAATAATTGGAATATTTTAATTTTCTAAAAAATGCCTCAAACGATTTTGATTAAAATGCCGATTATTTAAGATAGTTTAATTACAAATAAATATTGCTTTTTCTGGGAATTGACCTCTTTATTCTGGATGAATTTTGCTGAATTTTGCATAACTTGTAAACCGAAAAGATGAAATATTATACAAAAAATGTAGGTCTTGTTGAAAAGAACAATTTATGTCATATACAATTTTTCTTGGAGTTGACCACTTCCGAGATATTCCTTGTTTCTGGTTTCAATTTTAGAATACTTGAACTTTTCTCATACGGGAATCTGTAAACTTCTGGCTAAGCAAAGAAACGTATTTCAACCTCATGACTACTAGCTTTTAAAAGATATTTTTAGCCTTATTACTCTTTTGCTTACAAGGGAGATAGCAATAAGACCATTTCTGCTAATGTTTATTTCGATTAACATGAAGTAGATAGAAGAATAAGCTTTTTAACAATAATTCGTTACACAGATGTAGAGAAAGTCATGTGAATGTAACGCATCAGATTTGTAATGTAGTTCTTTTTGCCAAAGTTTAATTCTGCCTAAAATTGAACATTTGTCTGGAAAAATATAATCAATTATGAAACACATAGTTTTCTATAAGTCATTAGTGCAGAATGATTGGTATACGAATCAAAATTATGCTTAATATCAAGAAAAAGTTCTCTTAAACTCCTTATACCTTCAAAGAATACATACTGAAAATATGAGAATGTGGTATGCAGCATTTAAAAAAGATTTCATTAAGTAACAAGACAATTAAATTTTAAATTTTTCAGGCTTTGTGTGCTTTTGAATATTCAAATGGCCAAAAATGAAAACTGAAATTTGGTGCCGATTCTAAAACTGTTAGACTTAAAAAAAGAATTCCTTTTTTCAAAATGATTATTAAAAGTCAGTATTGGGTACCCTTAGCTAAAGATCCATTCTCCTCCAAATGAACGTTTGGAAGAAAATGAATCTTTCTTTGTGAAACATTGTATAGTAACTTGCACAGTGTTATCTGAAACAGAAATTCAGAGTCAGCTGTTCCTATGTGTGGAGCAGGATCTTGAGAGTAAGTACTAAACTTGTGCCTCAGGTTAAACATCTTCCCCAAGTGGGCACATTAATTTGAAGAAGTAGAAGGGAGGTTGTGTCCAGCACATGCGGCGCTTACCCTTTGTCTTTCCTGGCCAAGTTTTCCTTTGTGAGAAATCCTCTACTTCAAACAAAGCAGCACACCACTCTGTGCAAAGCCTCTGACACTGCCAAGAGGTACAGATATACCTTAGCAAACGTTGTTCAGCATTTTATTCTCTTTACAGCCCTTAACAAAAACTTAATGACTTGCGGTTAACTTCGCCTGAACGTTGGGTCTTTAGTGGAAGTCTTCCGCATCACAGCCCAGATTAAGAAACTTTCTGAACTTGTGAACGTCTCTTAATTACTGTAGGGTGAAAAATATCTATTGGAACCACGAGCTGTCTTGCACGTCCAGGACATTTCAAGAATTCCACAATGAAACCTCTTGCACCTTCTCTACACGTACTATGTACGTAGTGTATACAGAAGTGTTGTATTCCACCCAAAAATTCCATACTGAATTTCACCGGGAATAAATTTTTTGTCGTATTTCAGTTTAGTATCTTCAAGAAAGTGACACAAAGATTTTAAAGAAAATCTCCCAAACCAAACTATCCTTTACATTGAAAACTTTTCGAAACTTTTGTTTTTCTCAAAAGCAGCTAACGATTTTGATCAAAATACTCTATATTATAGACAAAATTTATATCTAGAACTTTTTGGGAATAGCCTCTCAAGACCTACTTATTCTGGATGAATTTTAATAAATGTTAAACTGTAACAGACAGACAAAAATTTACAACATAAAATATGAAGATCTCTTGAAACGCATAACTTATGTACGATTTTTTTTTTCCGTTTCTGAGATATTATTGTTATTGGCTTTAGCTTTTAAATATTTATATTTTTACGGGGATTCGTCAACTGCTGGCCATACCAATAAAGGAAATTCAATCGCACAGCAACCAGCTTTTAAAATATTTGACTATCGCTTTAGTCTATCCTACTTACAAGAAAACAAGTGATAAGAGTAATAAGACCATTTCAGTTGATTGTATCTCAATCAGCATAAAATAGATATAAGTATAAGCTTTTTAACAATAAGCTGTTATAGAGATATAGAGAGAGTCATGTGAATGGAAAACATCAGATGTTTTTATACGTGACGCAAAGAATTTTGGAGATGTGTGGTTCCATTCTTAATTTCTCTTTCACATACTAATTGCAGGTATGTGAAATGCTGCATCTCCACGCAAAGGTTAGGTTTGGATGCTGCTCATCCCCAAAAAGCATGTTTGCTTTCTCTATACATATCTAATAAGTAAATAAGATTTTACCGAGATTTCACTAGAAATTATACGTTCTAGGATTTCCTGACTAAAAAAAATATTTTTGAAAAAAGTATCTGTTTCTGTGAACAATATTGCAACCAACACCCTCCACCATATACACCAATCCTAATGATCACTACAGCGATCCTCTTAAGATCAGAAACGAACAACGAGATAAAGAAAAACAGTGGTGCGAGTCATCTCGTAAAGACAAAGGTGTCATTCTATACAAGGAATATACTCCGGCTAACAACTGTATTGTAAACCACAAAGGACTATTCCAGCACTGAATGGAAGGAAGCCCTGAAGATGAGCCGGTCCCCATGGCCACGCTCGCTAAAGCGTCTCGCTTTGGTGCTTCGTGGGCAGGGGATCGTGGGTTCGAGTCCCGCCTTGGGCATGGGTGTTATATGTTTGTGCAATGTGTATATGTTTGTAAAAGAAACAGTAAAACCAGTAAACAGTAATCAGTAAAACCTACGGGGGGAAATGTAAATAGGGATACAGTACCGGAGTCCTGATCAGACTCCGTTACTGTTTAAAAAAAAAAAAAAAAAAAAAAAAAAAAAGATGACAGGCAACGTAGCTGTTGTGCGAACTGTCGTGTCGAAGTGACAGCGAGTTCGAAACCCTTTCACACGTTCTTGGCTTTTGTCCCTCCGGTCAAGCTCTCAGGAATATTTGCCACCACACAAACCGACATATAATGGCTAATTCTCTCTAAAAAGTTAGGTATGACACCCACGAAGAGATGTCTGGAATCGCCACGCAAGGGAGTACACGCCATATTGACATAACTACCTTTAAACCTCGCTCACATACTGGATGCATATTAATTCCAACAATACGATTCGAGATCGACGACAAGAAAAAGAACACCTACGAGTAAAATATCCAAATACAAAGAAAATAAATCTGATGTGTTCCATTCGCATGACTTTCTCTACATCTCTACATAACAAATTTGTTAATAAGCTAATTCTTCTGTCCACTTCATGCTAATCGAGATAAAGCTAGTATAGGGTCTTTCAACAAGAGTGTCATATCTTTGTACTTAATTAAAACACATTCTATAAATGATAGAGGTTTATTTCTTCTTTTTTTATTTTGGAACTTAATTAATGTCATTACGTGTGGAAGAGACATCAGTTAAATGTCCGCCGCGACTTCGTTAGATTGCGCGTGTACGGTTCACCCAATTTTCAATAATAGATTAATGTAAATTAGTTTCTACTTCTCGAATAACATGTGTGATGTTATTCATAAGATCATTTACTCTTTCTGGCTTGCTGACATAAACTCGAGATTTAGCATATCTCCACAAGAAGTAATCCAGCGTTGAATCACATGACCCCGGGGACCACTTCACATCACCACCACGGAAAATGATAAAACCTCTGAACTTCAAAAGATCGATTGTTTCGAGAGCAGTACGACAGGTGGCACCATCTTGCTGGAACCAAATGTTTTTGAGATCCAATTGAGGCCAAAAATAGTCCCTTATAAGAGCGCGATTTCTTTCTCCGTTGACAGAGCTTCTCCATCTTAGTCTTGGAAAAAATATGGACAAATGATTCGACCGTACCAAAACCCACACCACACAGTAACCTTCCGGAGATGATTGCATTGGATTGTGACTGCTCCAAAAGTGGCAATTTTGTTTGTGAACACAACCATCTATCCAAAAGTGGTCAACTTCCAATTGCTCCAAAGCCCAGTCAGCGAATACACGACGCAACCTATGGTCATTGGGCTTTAGATCTTCAAACACCATTTTGTAAGCGTGAAACATCAAGTCCAAATGCAGAATTCGCCAAGTTGTGGTCTGCGAAAGCCCAAATTCTTGCGCTTGACAAGCAATTCATTTGTTTCCGTTCTCGCGTGCACTCTCACGAATGGCGCCTATGTTTTGGTTTTTTTGTTTTTTTTGTAGTGTTTAACGCCCGCTTTAACTACTAACGGCACCGCAGGCTGATGATACATGAATGATGATGGAGCACCGGTGGAATGCGATGGCGGGGGAAACCGGAGTACCCGGAGAAAACCAGCCCCAGCGCCGTTTTGTCCACCACAGCGGTCGCTTGGGATTGAACCCCGGCCGTCTAGGTGAGAGTCGAGTGGTCTAACCACTCGGCCACGGCGCGGCCCCATGTTTTCGTTGGAGCACTTACATCGATTACATACAGGCGTTCTTTGATCGCTGATAAAGCCACTTCTTTCAAATTTATCGATCAAACGCCGAATCGTTCTCTCGCAGGGAGGATTATGCACACCGTAAACTTCACGCAATATACGGAAGGTTTGGCGAACAATTATGCATTTTGACAATAATTTTTCACAATTTCTCCGCGTTGCTGAATGATGTAACGTTCCATAGCTATTTGTAAATAATAACTATAACCACATGAGAAAAAAATTACTGCTGTAACTCCATAACAGCGGCAGCTATTACATGTTAAAGATAGGTCTCTCTTGTTGAATGACCCTTTGCAAACAAACAGTCTTATGACTAGTTACTTATAAGTAAAAGGGAAATAGAGGAACACATTAGGCTAAATCGAAAAAATTGGCGTGTTATTTATGCACGCTCTTTAACTACTGTGGTTCTCAGCGTCCCATCCTAAATTCGGCGTGAAAGACCGCTTAATTTTCCTCAAAGACTTCTCTCTCAGGCTTGAGGTTCTTTTACGTGCCATAAATCTACGACACGGAACCAACGGCTTTACTTCCCTTCCGAAGGAAGCCATGCTAAGGATTTTTACGCCCGAAAATAATCCATCGTCCTCCGCCGGAAGGCTAAACCGAGTCATATCTTTGAAAATGTAGTTGTATGTGATTGAAATCCGTTTCTCCGCGTGGCCTAAATATTTTAAAACTTAAACCAATAATAAGGAATATCTCGAAAACGGTCAACTCCAAGAAAAAAATGTATATTATGTGTTTTAACGAGATCTATATATTTGTATTAAGTTTTTGTCTATCTCTTGTGGCTTAATAGTTATACAAAATTAAAAAAAAAAAAAAAAAAACATACAGAATAAAAAAATCTTAAGAGGTATTCCCAGTAAATCCATATATACATTTTATTTTTCATGTAAATATCTTAAATATAAGAGGTTTAATCAAAATTATTGCAGCCATTTTTGGCAAATCAACATTTTCGAAATGTTTTCCATGGAAAGGATAGTTGAAAATCTTCGTGTCGCATCCTTAGGAAATAGTAAACAGTTTGGAACTAAACGGACTTCTCGTTTTGGGCTATGCTGCCCAAGGACACACACACTTTTTCTATAAATGCTACTGTATTCTACTCAAAAGTTTGATAGCAAGATTTCACCGCAAATACATGTTTTGGGACATCCTGAATCCAAAAAAACATTTCTAGAAAAAGGTCCGTTTATGTGTGCCAGTGTGTGTCTGTGTGGACAGCACGGCTTAAAAACAAAGGGTCCGTTAAATAACAAGTTTGGTCTTTAAGTTCATTATGTTCCAAGGATGCGACACGAAGATTTTTCAAGACTCCAAGTACGCTTTACATGGAAAAAAATTTCCAAGATTTTGATTGATTCAAAAAATGGCTATAATACTTTTGATTAAAATGTCGTATATTAAATATACTTATATGACAAATAAAATGTATTTCTTGAATTTCCCGGGAATAGTCTCTGAATGAATTTTGTGGAATTTTGTGTAACTGGTAAACCGTAAGAGACAGACGAAAACTTACCACACAAAAGTGTAGATCACGTTAAAACACAGAATTTATTCCATATACCTTTTTTATTCGTGGAAATGACCATTTCTGAGATATTCCTTTTTATATGTTTCAGATTCAAAATACTTAAAAATTTGTGAACTCCTGGTCCTGCATAGAAACGGATTTCAACGTTATGGCAAGCAGCTTTCAGTGAATGGATCTGAATTCTTAGTCTAGTGTATTCCCTTATTTCCCCTCTATTTATAAAGAAACAATTAATTAAGACAATGCCTGCTAATGTTTACCTCGATTATCAAAGTGGATAGAAAAATATGCTTTTTAACAATAATTTGTTACAGCGATGTAGAGAAAGTCATGAGAATGGAACGCAGATTATTTGGATTCAGGGGGTCCTAAAACATGCATTTACTGTGAAATCTCGGTATCGGATTTTTGGGTGCAATACAATACCTCTTTATACACTACGTTTAGAGAAAGTAATAAGTACTTGACAGTGCACATCGGGTTATTATTTGATGCTCGGGAACAATTCTAAGTTCTTAGCAGACACTTGCATGACTTACATACCACAGAGATTAAATCAACAGTAGTTCTGCCTTGAAGGGCTCCTTAGCTCTTTTAAGGAATCATGTTCATCACCAATGGCATTCTTGTTTAATGAGTAACTCATGCTCTTCCACTACTTCACTTATAAATTTATAATTGAATTTTGATACTGTATGCTATCTATTGCTCTATTTATTATCCATATATTCAACCATATACGATTATTGTTTATGTCTGTATTTGTTAAGCTTTGTCCACGAGGCAACCTTATAATAAAGGAAGCTATGAAAGAAAAACGTGAAGTCCCCTAATACCAAAATGGAGATTTAAGTTCAACATCCTTCAAGAATGCGACACGAAGATTTTCAATAAAATCAACCACCCTTAACTACCCTTTGTTGAATGGAAATTTTTAAAAAATTGTTTTTTTCAAATGGCTAATGATTTTAGTTAAAATTATTATGTTTAAGATATTTTACCTTGAATTTACAGCTTGAATTTTCTGGAACAACTTCTGAAACTCTCTTCATTTTAGATGACTTTTGCATAACTGTAAAGGCGGCCACATTACTAGACAATCATATAAATTCATTAAAATATAATATTTGTGTCAAATCCAACTTTTGGTAGACATAACCATTTCCGAGATATTCCTAGTTTAGCTATTCTCAATGAGAAGTTCTATTTGTTTTATTGCTCCTGGTAAAACAAAGAGAATAGCATTTCCAAACCATCACAGCTAACGACCGGCTTTTAAAAGATTTGACTATCGTTTAGTATATTGTATTTCTTTATTCAAGTCGTTCAAGAACGTAATAAGTAATAAGGCCATTTCTAATGTTTAACCTGATAGGTGTGAAAAAGAAGAGGTAAGCTTTGTAAGAATAATTACATGCAGCTTAGATAGAGTTATGTGAATGTAGTATATAACATTTTTTTTTTAAAAATTGATATACTTTTTTCACTTGTACCCACTATCGTATATTTTTCTACAGCTTCGACAAACAAGGAGACGAAGTAGTTTATTTCACCCTAAAATCAACACAAAAATGACATCATAAATGCATGTTCCATGACCTCCTTAATCTAACAAATGTATTTTTTTTGAAAAACGGCCCACATAAATGAGCTTTTCATGTATTATAGCATGATTCAGTAATTTGCAATACGAGTGCTAGTGGTTTGCTCCTTTAAATAATATCTTTAATTATTTACAAAGAATAATTCAATTTTATTATTATTATTATTATTATTATTATTATAATTATATCCGGCCGGGAGGAACTCGGGGGCGCTAAACACCTTCATCCCTCTAATAGTGCTTCTCACTCATAACGTCTGTGGTGGACGCAGCGGTCAGAAGGTAGGCCTTGGCCCGTTTCGGGCTGTAGAACTGCAGTTTAATTTTAGTATTTTTATTGTTATAAAATAATTACCAATATCATTTTACCAGGCTTATAAGTAGTGTATTAACAAATTTGATATATTCAGGTATATGTCTGTCTGTCTGTGCGTACGTGCGTGCATTTATGTATGTATGTATTTATTTATTTATATGTGAACACCATAAATGAAAACTGAGAAGTTGGTTAAATACTACGTATTAAAGTTTTGCGTTTTCCAAGATATCCTTTTCTTGGAAAATATTTCCTTATTTCCCAAAAACAGTTCTAAGACTTCCATTAAATTAGTATGCCAGTTCACCACCACTGTTATAGAACATCGGATTTCTGTAGAAATAAGACCACTTGACGGTTTATTTGCTTTGGAAAAAATTAAGTAAAAAGCATACTTTGACAGTTGAAACTTTCAAGCTTGGTCTTTATCACACTTTTTCTTCTACAGTACTTTTTCTACAAATGAACATGCTCTCCGCTCTACAAAGAGGTAGTATAAATTAAACACGATTTTCATTAGTTAAAAATAATTGTATAATTCATGAATTTCTATAAGAAAATAAAATATGATGTGTCATTCGCATAGCTTTCTCTAGCCGTCCCTAACACAAAATATTCGTACAAAAGATTATTCTTTTATCTATATAATGCTAACAGAGATAAACATTAGTAGAACTTGTCTTATTACATGCCTCCTTGTAAGTAGAAGCGATATAAGGGAGTACATTAGCTAAAGCATAGTTAAATCTTTGAGAAGCTGGTCGCTATGTGAAACAATTGAGGCTCGGCCCACTTAGCAAAGTCCAGTTTGAGAAAAATTGAGTTAGTTTACAACTGAAATCCACAGCAAAGAATATCTCGAAAACGGTAAACTCTACAAGAAAAACGTATATGACATAAATTGTGTGATTTGTCAATATCTAGCGTTTTTCTGTATTAAGCTTTTGTCTATCTCTTATTGTTTAACCTTACGTAAAATTCTACAAAACTCGTCAAGTGTAAGAAAGTCTTCAGAGGCTATTTGGAGAAAATTTAAGATATAAATTTTATTTCTGATGTAAATATGTGCAATATACGGTATTTTTCAAAAGCGTTATGGGCATTTTGACAAACACATTTTCAAAAATTTGTCCCTGTAAAGGGTAGTTTGTGGTGGGGAGATTTTCTTGTTAATCTTCGTGTCACATCCTTAGAAGATGCTAAACACACCAAGTCCAGCTGTCCATTTGCATAACACACGGAAATGTTTCTGAAAATTATATTTCCGGACTTACGGAACCACAAAATATATTTTCAGTTGTTGGGTGGAATACAATACCTTCTCTAGTTACTATGTACATTATATGTGCATTATATATTAAAACATGATAAAAACGCAGTTTCAGCATCTGCAGAATGCAGATTTCTCCTTGAAACAGTGTGAAACAAGAGGGAAAACAAGCAGTGGATAACGCTTACCAATACGAAACCACGATAGTAATTTGGTATTTTTAACGCAACGTGTAATCTAGTGCTAAAATCAGCGCCTGTTATTGTTCAGAGCAGTGGAACAAATTACAAGGGAATTAGCAGAATTTAAAAGGCTTCGTTCGCCACACTACGCCTCCCTGATTCCACATCCTCATCATGATGGATTGCCTGTTCAGTTGCTAAAAGTTTTTAAATTAACGGCTTATGATCAATGAATAATATGCTATGGCGTAACAGGTTTATTTCGAATCTTTTCTTGTTTTGCAACCGAAGTTCTAATCATGCGTAAACCCCTTTGATAGTGATTTTTAGTAACGAAACTTAATTAACAAACCTATATAACATCAGCTTCACTACAATGAATTTCAAATGAATTTACGGAGAAAATATATGACATATTCCATTCACACGACTTTCTCTACATCTATGTAATAATTCTTAAAACACTTATTCTTCTATCTGTTTCATACTAATCAGGATAAACATTAACATAAACGCTCTTATACTTGCTCCTTTGTAAGTAGAAGGCAAATAAGGGGGATATCTAGGCTAAAGCGATAGTCAAATATTTTAAAAGCTGATTCCCATATGGATGAAATCTGTTGCTATGCATTACCAGTAGTCGACAAAGTTCGTACGTGAAAAGTATTTTAAAACTGAAGTCAATAACAACGAATATCTCAAAAATGGTAAACTTCACTAAAAAAAATGTACATACCATAAAGTAAGTTTTTCAACGATATCTACCTTTTTTGTATTGTCTAACTCTTAAGGTTTGCCAGTTTTGCAAAATTCAGCAAAATTCATCCAGAGTAAAGAGGTCTTCAGAGCCCGTTTCCAGAAAATTCAAGGTATGCTCTTTAATATACGGTATTTTAATCAAAAGCGTTAGAAGTATTTTTGAGAAAATCAAAATTTTTGAAATGTTTTTCATGTAACGAGTAGTTGGGTTAGATGAATTTTCCTCCAAATATTCGTGTCACATCCTTGTAAGATATTAAACTCAAATACCAAGTTGGTTTTTTATCGACTTTCGTTGTTGAGTTATCCTATTTGCAAACACACGGACACACGCACAGGGGATTCTAAAACATTTAAATCCGGGGACATAGCGGTCTATTTTTGGGTTAGTGTGCAATAGCTTCTCTCCTACGAACCATGTAGTACGTAGAAAAAGTAAAAATGTAAACATATTTCTTACAATCTCAATTTAATTACTACTTCCCGCATTGCAAGGATGTGTAACAACAGATGGACTTTATGTTGATTCTTCAGATTTATTCGGTCTTTGCCACCAGTCATGTGCCCGCGTATGGCGTCAATACTAGGCAGCGAGTATATCACGCATTGCCTCTTACAGAGGACTAGCGCATGATGAGTAGAAGGAGCGGATGTCAACAGTTTCGAGTCACCTTAGTGAAATGGGACTTGTGGCGTATCTTTCCAATAATTACATTTGGAACATTCGCTTGCATTTCGTGAACTTACAATCGCAGCATGTATACTAATAGATAACGCAAATAATTGGAATGTTATGGTAACGTAATGGTACGACTTCCCCATTTCAATAAACACTTATTCATACTCTTCACAGCAGTAAATGAAAACTGACCTACACAGAATAAATTAAGAAAACACAAATTCTCTGATCGGCGGTCACTTCAGTTTCGCGTGCAAAAAACACACAACATGCACCGCCCAGTACATCAACCTGCTTACAACGTCGCAATGCATGCAGTCCAAGGTTTAATTCCGAACCTCCCCTTTGAGACGATGGTCTCACTGAACTAATAATGACGACATGGCGCTAATTACAGAATAAATCTGAAAATCCAGTAGAACAACCCAGAACAGGATGAAGATGTGTGGACAGGCTGGGGAACAGATGGGCGGTGTGCTTTAAGCAGAAGGCAAGGAGGATCCGTGGTCGAGGCGTACAAGAGACAAAGCTGAGGAAAGAAGACTTTAAAGTGTTAATTCAAAACATGGGTGATGTCCAGGGGACAGAAAAATTTAATAAAAAGAGTCTTATTCTTTTATGTACATGATGCTGAGATAAACAGCATTAGATAAATAGATTAGCAGAAATGGTCTTATTTCTTGTAAGTAGAAGGGAAATTATAAACTACATTATTAAGCAAAAATCAAATACTTTAAAATCTGGTTGCTGTGTGAATTGGTTCTCTTTGCAGGATCAGGAGTAAATTATAAGAGATAAAACGAATGGGAACTTGCACTTTGGGAAATGCTTAAGTATTTTAAAATTAAAACAAATAAGGAGGAATACCTTGGAAAGAGTTCACTGGTTTAAAAATCGGATGTGTTTCATTCACTTGACTTTTTCTAGCCGTTCTATAACATTTTTCCTTATAAAATATTGATTTTATATAAGTCATGCTCATCAAGATAAACATTGTCTGAATTGGACCTATTACTTGCTTTTCTTTATAAGTAGAAGGGAAATAAGGGAATACTGTAGGATAAAGCGATAGTCAAATTTCTAAAAGCCGGTCGCTAAGTGAAGCAACTGAAATTCGGTTATCTTTGTTTGCTAGGGCTGCACAAACGATAAACGAAAAGAAAGACATCTCCCTTTTGAGAAAATTTTAATTATCTTAACACTGAAATCAATAACTCGGAATATCTCGAAAATGTATATGGCAAACTGTGTGTTTTAATGAGATCTACATTTTTTTCTGCAGTAAGTTTTGTCTAACACTTATGGTTTACTATTTACACAAAAGTTATACAAAAGTCATCCAGAGTGAAGAGCTATTTCCAGAAAATTCAAGATACGCATTTGGTTTTGTCATGAAAATAGCTTAAGCATATCGACATTTTAATCAAAATCATTTAAACTGTTTTTGAAAAAATCTAAATTTTCGAAAAAATTGTCATGTCATCGTTAGCTGGGGGTCGGGGGATTTTCTTTAAAACCTTCGCGTCGTATCCTTGGAAGATAGTAAACTTAAATACTAAGTGTGGTATTTAACCCACTTTTCGTTTTCAAGCTATGCTGTCTCACCCCCTGCCACCCACCCACCCACACTCGGAGATCTTTCTAGAAATGTTTTAGGGGGGTTTCAAAACGTGCATTGTCGTTGAAATCTCCATATCAAATTGTTGGTTGCAATAAATACCTTCTCTATCTACTATGTACAATGTGCATAGCAGCTAGAGAAGACATTGTATTTCACCTAAAAATACGATTCGAGATTTCACCCAACATATATGAGGTCCACCGAATGCGAAAAAAGCAGTTTTAGAAAAAGGTCTGAGTGTGTCTGTGGACAGCGTAGCTCAAAAATGAAAATATCGTTAAATACCAAATTAAGTATTTATGTTTAGTATCTTCCAAGGATTCCACATTAAGATTTTCAAGAAAATGCCCCTAACACAAACTACCCTCTACATAGAATTTTGTTTGAAACCGTTTTTCTCAAAAATGGCTCTAACGATTTTGAATAAATACCATAAATTCCAGAGGAATGTTTCAGAATTTAAACCTTAAGAGATAGACAAAAACTTACAATAAAGGTTTAGATCTCGTTAAAACACATGATTTACGTAATATACGTTTTTCTTGTAGAGTTATTGATTTCATTTGTAAACTGCCCAACTTTTCTCAAACCGGATCATGCTAAGCGAACCGAAACTATTTGTTTCACATAGCGACCAGCTTTTAAAACATTTAACTATGGCTTTGAAATGGAAATGGAAATGGCGTGTTATTTATGGACGCTCTTTAACTACTGTGGTTCTCAGCGTCCCATTCTAAATTGGGCATGAAATAATGCTTAATTTTGCTCAGAGGCCTCTCTATCAGGCTTGAAGTTCTTTTACGTGCCGTAAATCTACGACACGGGACCAACGACTTTACTTCCCTTCCGAAGGAAGCCATGCTAAGGATTTTTACACCCGAAAAAATCCATCGTCCTCCGCCGGGTTTGAACCCGCGACCTTGGGTATATGAAGTTAGCATGGTAACTATTACACCACGGAAGGCAACACAATGGCTTTGACCTAATGTATTACCTTATTTCCCTTCTACTTATAATTAATTATGTAATAAAACCATTTATGCTAACGTTTATTTGGATTAGCATAATGGAGATAAAGGAAGATTTTTTATACTAATAGCTTGTATATGGGGCAGCTAGAGGAAGCTATGTGAATGGAATACATCACTTTTTTTCGTGTGCTTGACCGTTTCAGAGATATTCCTTGTTATTTGTTTCTTTTTAAAATAACATTCTCATACGAGAACTTATCAGCCAAGCAGCCATATTATTTTTAATCACAGAGTAACCAGCTTTTAAAAGATGTGATTATCACTTTAGCCAAGTGTACTCCCTTCTTTTCCTTCTACTTACAAGGAAGCAACTAATAAGACAAATTCAGCTAATGTTTGTCCCCATTATCACGAAGTAGAAGCTTTTTAACAATAATTTTTTACAGAGAGGTAGGGAAGAGTCATGTGAATGGAACGCATCAGATTTTTATTTTTAGGTGGGAAAATTTGCGAAGGAAACAAAGCGGAATTGGTTGTTAACAGGAACCTTTCGCTCCATGGCATTGGTTCCGTTTATGGGGAGCACCAGAATGCTCGGCAGATTTGTTACTGAGGAAATAATTGAAAAATTTCACGACATGATTCTCGCTGATACTCAAACTAAAGTTTGACAAGTAGCAGAGACCATAAGTGTATCGACGAGAACGACAACTCACATGTAGCACTAGTCGGAGATGAAGATGGCCCAATAGGTATCGCGATTTCTCACAGCGGACAACAACAAGTGTGTCTTCTTTCAACTTCGACCCTGTGTTTGGAAGTATTTAAGCGAATTCCAAAGATTTTCTTGCATCGAGTTGTGACCTCGATGAGACCTGGTTTTATCTTTATACTCCAGAAAGCAAGCAACAATCAAAATTATGAGTTGCTGCCTCAAAGAAGGCAAACTCGGAAAAGTGATGACGATTTTTTTGGGATGGAAGATATACTCGATTTCATAGTGAAAGGAAAAACTATTACTGTACGAGTGATTGAACCAATTCGAGAAGAAGTTGAAGGAAACACGGCCACGTTTAACTAAGAAGTGTTTCACCACTACAACGCACCAGCACTATCAATGTAGTTATCGCTGCCAAACTACATGAATTGTGCTATGAATTGCTGCCACATCCCCCATATTTGTTCGACATAGCTCTCTTCGGTTTTTCTTGTTCCTAAACATGAAGAAATAACTCGCGAGAACAAAATTTAGATCAAGTGAGATCACAGTCGAGACAGGCCTACTTTTCAGAGCTGACAATTCCGATTTTTTGCAGAAATTAAAATTGTAGTAACATTATGAGTGTATATTCCTACAAGGGGACCATCTTGAGAAATAAATAATCAGTGTGTGTGTTTGAAAAAATTAGCGTCTTCATACCTAACACGGCTGCTTATTGAACCGTCCTTCTATACCACTTTGATGCGCTATGAACGTATCTATGCATAATTTATATCCTTCTTAAACCTTTGCGCTGCCTTGCATGTGAATATTTTAATACTTTAACGGAAATTTTTAATGACGCTAATATTAAATGATAAATGCAAGTATTTTCAGCCATTTGTGTTGAAAAAATGTTAATATCTTTCAATAATATTTGTGATTTTTAATAAAAAGAAAAATACAGCTCACTGAATCAAACTTGCCTCGCAATCATCCACGCGTGTCATCACACCGATTATTTTACGCGAGTCCGCCCCATCCTTTACTATCGACCTAATGACTACGGTCATTCAAACCATTTCCGCACCAAGTAAAAATGAAAGACAGATAAAACGGTTACGAAATAGAATGATGGGATATGTAACATATTAATTTGCGCATTTAAGGGTTAAGTATTTCTCACTTCACTACACAATACCACCAGCATCATGCTATTCTATGTTCTTATTTCTTTAACTCTACACCATTGATAAAAGAATACACATTTTTTATTTTCTTTACTTTGTACTTAGGTAGAACCTTGCATTCCACCGATAAATTCGATACCGAACGATACATAAAACACGTTTTTTTGGGTATCTGTATCCAAAAAGCATTTTAAATAAAGGTCCATGTATGTGTGCGTGCGTTTGCCTGTATGTGCTTGTGTGTCCGTGAACACGATAAACTGAGACTGATAAGTACCAAACTTGGTTTTTAAGTTTAATATCTTCCATGGATACGAAACGAAGTTTCTATGAAAATATCCTCACCTGAAACTACGCTTTATATGGCTTTTTCTTTTCTTTTTTGAAAACGTTGATTTTCTCAAAAATGGCTCTTAACAATGTTCATTTAACTACCTATGTTAAAGTTATTTATATGACTATTAAAATTTATATGTTGGATTTTCTGGGGATAGCCTCTGAGGACCTCTTCGTTCTGAATGCTTTTGCAGAGCTGGTAAACCTAAGAGATAGACAAAAACTTGCTGCACAGAAAATTAGATCTCGTTAAAACTCACAATTTGTCAGGTATATATTTTTGTAAAAATGGTTATTTGATATATTATTGGATTCAATTTTAAAATACTAAGAGTTTTCTCAAAAGGGAATTTGTCCTTTCTTTCTTTTTTTTTTACTCCTGGACATGTAGAGAGCCGAATTTTAATCACATAGCAACCACCTTTAAAAGAGTTTAGTGTCGCAATAGCCGAGTATATTTTCTTATTCCCCTTATGCTTATAAGGAACCATGTACTAAGACCAAATCTGCAAGTTTTATCTCAAGTAGCATGATTTATAAAAAAGAATAATCTTTTGAAAGAATGGGTTGTTTGCATTTGGTACAGAAACTCATGGAACACATCATATTTTTACTTTCTCTACACGTACTATTTACATAATGTATAGAGAAGGTATTGTATTCCACCAAATATTCGATACCGATTTAATCACAAATACATGTGTTAGAGTCCCCTGTATCCAAAAAAAAAAAAAAAAGGATTTTTTAGAAAAAAGTACATGTGTGTGTGTCCGTGTGTCTGTGCTCACAATAACTCAAAAACAAAAAGTCGGTAAAATACCAAACTTAGTATACAAGTTTAGTATCTTTTAGGGATGTGACACGAAGATTTTTTTAAAAACAAAATCCTCATCCCAAACTACCCTTTATGTGGTAAAGCTTTTGAATATTTTGATTTTCTCAAACTAGCTTTAAGGATTTTGATTAAAATTCTGTATATTAAACATATTTACAAGGTAAATAAAATGTATATATTGAATTTTCCGGGGAAAAGACTCCAAAGACATCTTTATTTTTGATGAATTTTGCTAAATTTTGCGTAAGTATGAATGAATGAATGAATAAGTGTATTTATTGACATAGCAATATCATACATAGAATTTCAACAGTCGCACGGGTCCACAGACCGTACGTGCTTTTGTAATACACATTACAAGCAATATTAAAAACAACAACAACAAAGAATTAAAAGAGTAAACACGAACATAAAAAGGCAAAGGAAGTGAACCATAAGACAAAAACTCGCTACACAAAAGTATAGATCATGTTAAAACATGCAATTTATGGCATATACGTTTTTTTCGTGGAGTTTCCTATTTCTGAGATATTTCCTTTTACTCGTTTCAGATTTAAAGCACATAAACTTTTCTCATACGGAAATTTATAAACTCCTGGCCATGCATAGACCAGATTTCAACCACATGACAGTTAAATTTAAAAATATCTGATTATCTTCTTAGTGTATTATGGTATTTACCTTCTACTTACAAGGAAGCAAGTATTTAAGCAAATGTCTACAATGTTTATCTCGATTATCATAAAGTAAATGTGAATGGAACACATCAGATTTTTACTGTAAGATTCCAGGGAAAGGAAAAGCACATTAATTGGTTAATCCTCGAACTATTATTACGTTTAGAAGATGTGGTATGAAAATGTTTGGCAATAAAAGAACCATCACCCATAGAAATAAAATGCTATCCTACCGATATTACTCGAATCTCTTATCTTTAGTTTAAGTCACTAGTAAGCAATGCAAATTTTGCACAACTGATGAAATGTTTCGTAATATTGAAGTTCTTGTTATTGGGGTACCATTCTGAACTAAACATACGGTGCATCCTGCTTGAGATGCACCGCAAGAACAATAACTACGAGTTCACGTGGTAAGGTTGTACGTGCAAAGAAAATATAGCGTTTTACGAACAAGCAGCAGGGGTGCAGAAAATAGAGATTACCATCCTTTCAATATAAGGATATGGCTTTCAGAGGGGGGCGGCTTGATATTGGCCATCTCTCCCTCGTATCTCACCCCATCCTTGGATTCCAAGCAGCTTACTTATCTTTAAAGGGGAACTCTCTCAACAAGTAACTAGTTACAAAACTGATGTTCAATTGTAAATTTGCTACTCCACTGTATAACACTACACTGTTGTATGAAACACTGCATAATATATAGGTATTATTGTTAGAATTACAATAACTAACGTAAAAAGTTAGATTTGATTATTAATTTAATGTGTAAATATTGTATTCAAAGTGTTATAACATTTTTAATTGTTACATGATGTTGTCGCTATAAGACATGTGTAGCTAGGCGACATTAAATAGAATTATGAATAAAAAAACAATAACCTGAATACACCAAGTCCAAGCCAGAAACATTCATTTACTTTTGTATATTCAACCGCAAACATTTATTAATATGTGATGATAAAAAAGCTTATGCATTTCATTTATATGACCTCCTCTACTTGTTGTGCAAAAAAAAACAAAAAAACAAAAAACCAACAAAAATTTTTACAAAAGGTTATTCTTTTATCTATATCATGCTAATTCAGATAACATTAATAGGAATGTTATTATTACTTACTTAAATATAAATGGTGTGTTATTTATGAACGCTCTTTAACTGCTGTGGTTCTCAGCGTCCCATTCTAAATTGGGCGTTAAAGACCGCTTAATTTTGCCCAGAGGCCTCTGTATAAGGCTATTCTTGAACGTGCCGTAAATCTACGGCGCGGGACCAATGGCTTTACTTCCCTTCCGAAGGAAGCCATGCTAAGGATTTTTACACCCGAAAAACCCTTCCACCGTGTTTGAACCCGTGACCTTGGTATATGAAGTTAGCATGGTAATCATTACACCACGGAGGGCGACGATATTACTTGCATCTTTGCAAGTAGAGTGGAAATAAGGGAATACACTACCGCTAAAGTGACAAGTCAAATGTTTAAAAGACCTCGCTATGCGATTGTCATTGAAATTCGCCTCTTTGCATGACCAGGAGTAAAACAAAAGAAACACGGACGACTTCTTGTTTGAAAAAAAGTATACGTATTTTAAAATAGAAACCAATAACAAGGAATGGTTAACTCTAGGGAAAAATTTTATATTACATAAATTATGTGTTTTAACAAGATTTACATTTTCGTGTAGAAACTTTCTGTCTATCTTTACAGTTTACGCGTTATACAGAAAGCATCCAGGCATTCTGAGACTATTCCCAGAAAAATCAAGATTTCATTTGGAATGAAAATGACTTAAACATGGAGTATTGTAATGGAAATCCTTAGAGCCATTTTTTACAAAATCAAAAATTCGTAAAATGTACCATATTGGTGGGACTTTACAGAAGATCTCCGTGTAGAATTCTTGGAAGATGCTGAACGCCATTTTTGTTTTAGAGTTATGCTGCTTGTCTGCGCGCGCACACACACACACACACAGCTATTTTCTAATTTTTTTTTTTTTTTTTTTTTTTTTTTTTTTTTTAAGATTCAGAGTGCCTCAAAACAGAATATATTTCCGGTGAAAGCTCGGTATCGGGATTTCCACCGTCTACTTCTCTGTCTACTTTGCGCATTGTACTTGTGTGCCAGAGAAAGTAATAAAATGCTACGTTTATTTAATATAAATAAACAAATGATTATATATTGTAATGAACACAATATGAAACCAAATTTAGTTTTAATTATATAAAAACAAGTCCTAAACACACAAGTTTAAAAAATAATCACAACACTTAATAAATAAGATAACGATGAATCATTATTATTACACATGCCAATAAATAAATCATTTTACTGGAATAATTTTAATGAATTAGAAGCATTGCTGATGGCCATTTAATTGAAAAAGTCACATTTTTAATTTGTCTAATATGTACACGTAAATAGGAAAGTAATGCATTCCGCGTAAAAATCGATACCGAGATTTAGCCGAAAGTATATGTATCAAGATCTCCTGAATAAAAAGCAATTAAAAATAAGGTCCGTGTTAGGCTGTCTGTGTGTGTGTGTGTGTGTGTGTGTGTGTGTGAGAGAGAGAGAGAGAGAGAGAGAGAGAGAGAGAGCGGGGAATAGGGAGGGAGCCGCACAACTCAAAAACGAAATGTGGATAACTATAATTTTTTATACGTATTTATGTTTAGTACCTTCTAACGATGTCACACGAAAATTTTCAAGAACATTCCTCCCCTCCAAATCACACTTCACATGGACTATTTTTAGAAATGTATGTTTTTATGGAGAAAAAAAAAATAACCATTTTTATTAACTGAAACATAAAATGTTTATCTTGAATTTTATGGGAATAGCTCGGGAGGTCCTCTTCGTTCGTAAGGAAGTTTGAATAAACCAATTTAATTGCTAGGATTAAGAGATAGACGAAATCTACTACAAAAAGATTTATCCCATTCACACGACTTCTTTTGCATCTCTGTAACAAATAATTATTAAACAGAGTATTCTTCCATCTATTTCATGCTAATCGAGATAAACATTAGCAGAAATGGTCTTATTACGTGCTTCCTTGTAAGAAGAAGGGAAATAGCGGAGTAATATAGGCTAAAGTGATAGTCAAATCTTTTAAAATCTGGTTGTTACACGTTTGTTTGGCTAGGAGTTAACAACCGTATGAGAAAAGTATTATTATTTTCAAACTGGAACCAATAACAAGGAATATCTCAGAAACGGTCAGATCTACTAACAAACGTATATACATTTTTGTATAGTAAGTTTTTGTCTATCTCTTACAGTTTACCAGTTTTGCAGAATTCAGAAAAATACATCGATAATAAAGAGATCTTCAGAGGCCATTTCCAAAAGATATATTATATACATTTTATTTGTCATGTAAATAACTTTAATATGCAATATTGTAATCAAAATCGTTAGACCCGTTTCCGAGAAAATGAAAAATTTCTAAAATGTTTCCATGTAGAGGGTAATTTGGGGTGGTAGAATGTTTTTAAAAATATTCGTCTTTTGGAGATGCTAAAGTTTATTTAACAGATTTTTCGTTTTTTAGACATACTGTCCACAGAAACACACACACATATTAAACATTTTAATTCAGGGATTTCAAAAGATGAATTTCAGGTTAACACTCGGTATCGAATTTTGGGTGCAATACAATGTCTTCTCCGTATGCTATGTACGTTTATAGAAATTATAAAACGTAGAGCTTTTTTAAAACACAGAATACATTTATAATGCTTTTTGTGGCGTCATGTCCAAGATATCAGTTATAAAGGATTCGCATTGTTCACTACTTAGTCATTACTTTAAAGTCCTTTCAATTTTCACCTGATTCTCTCAATTGCATAATAAAGTTATGAAAATTAAAGGATAGCATATAGTGTCTAGTTCTAAAACGTTAGATTATCATAACTTAAAATGTATCTGTAAGGAAATGTGTAATGCAGCCTTGAAGTCGATTGTTTATTTTCGTAAGAATAATTTGTATATTATTATTGACACTTGCTACGCCTAAAATAAGCGATAGAAGACAGAGAAAATAATGTGGATGTGACACCAGATTTTTTTTTCAATTTATTCTACCCTATTAGAATGCATATAGTTTATATAATTCAACTTAACACTTTTTTTCCTCTAAATGCTGATATTCAATACTCACGCCAGTGTAGAATACATTACCCATCCCCATGTATTTCCTGCATATAATATGTAATAGAATTTACAGTTTTCTCCATTCAAATTTATTATCGATTAAATCTTTTCTTATAAATGATTTCAAACAAAGCTATGATCTCATGTGTTACATTCACATAAATTTCTCTAGCTGTTCCATATATACGATTCTTAGAAAATATTCTTACAAAAGATTATTCTTTTATCTACATCATGCTAATTGAAATGCATTAGCAGAATTGGTCTTATTACCTGCTTCCTTTTAAGTAGACGAGAAATAAGGGAATACACTAGATGATAGACAAATCGTTTAAATGGTGGTCGCTATGTGAAACAATTGAAGTTAGGTTCATTTTGCATGGACCCGTCTGTGAAAAGTTTGGTGGCTTAAACATGAAACCAATAACAAGGAATATCTTGAAAACGGTCAGCGGTACAATAAAAACGTAAGACATAAATTATGTGTTTTATTCAGATCTATAGATCTCTGGTGTAAGTTCTTGTGTCTCTCATGGTTTAACCGTGCAAAATTCTGAAAAATTCATCAGAATAAAGAGGTCTTTAGAGGATATTCCCAGAAAATTCAAAATATTGATTTTACTTGTGGATAAAAATGTCTTAAACATTCGGTACTTTAATAAATATCATTAGAGCCATTTTTGAGAGAAAAAAAATTCAAAAATTTTTCCATGTAAAAGGTAGTCAGTCTGTGGTGGGGAGATTTTCTTGAAAATATACGTGTCGTATCCTTGGAAGATGTATACATAAATACCAAGTATGGTGTCTATTCATTTTTAGAGATATGCTGACCCCACACACACACACACATATTTCTAAAAATACTTTATCGGACTCAGGGGACCTCAAAGCATGTATTTCCGGTGAAATATCGAACTGAATTTTAGGTGGAATACAATACACTCTCTACCTACTAAGTATACATTGTATCTACATATGGGCTTGAGAAAGCAATAACATTCGACTATCGACTATTGGTCGTAGAAAACTCGTACTAATAAACAAAAAGAAACCACAAAAAACGCCAAAATATTCCACCAAATAACGCAATCCAACATGAAAGAATGTTGGACATAAATGTTGAAAACTGCTGGTGACATGAACACACATTATTTCCCCACAAATGTTATATTTTAATGAGTTGCAATTTATTCTGTTATATTTAACTTTTGTATATAGAATATGGTGTTCCAATTATACAATATTATATAAAATGTAGTCAGTATGCTTAAAACTTCGCATGCTATCAACGACAGATGCATTAACACACATCATTTGCCCTGCTAATATTTCAAACAAACATTAATGAAATAGTCGTTTTGGATAAATGTTCAGAATTAATTTCATTACGCATTGCACAAGGGGATGTAGGAATATGCAGCTATAGGAAAATGTTTAAAAGCAGATCACTTTGTATTATTCGTATATGCCAGTTTTGAAATTCGATGTTCTCTCCAACGTACTGTGAGACAGGCTTTAGTAAAACATGAAAATTTCAGAACAATAATAAGGGATATCTTGGAAATGGTGGATGCCAGAGAAAAGTTATTTGAAATAAATGTGTGTCTTAAGTATATCTATATTGTTTGTATAGTAAGCTTCGTCTATTTCTTACAGTGTTCTGGCTACAAATAATTATTAAAAGTTACTTTTGAATGAAGATCTCTTCACAGACACTTCTCGGGAACCCAAAAGTACATTTGATATGTGCTACTTTAATCAAACGGCTAGAAGCATTTAAAATATCGTAAATTCTTTCATGGGTGCAGGTTCTTTTGAAAATCTTTGTGTCCCTATAGGAACGTTTTTCTTTTTACTATTTCTTTTTTCATTTGTATAGCCCCCTTTAATTCTATGGTCATATCGGTGGGCTTTGACTTTGAAACAACTCATTCATTGAGGTTATAGGTTAATACTTGTATATCATTAAATACACGCGCATAGGTCCAGTCTGTGGGGGATAAGAAATAATTCTAGTTAAAGAAGAATTCTCCGTCTGGTCGGGAATCAAACTCGGGACCTTCGAGTGAGAAGTCAGCACGCTGACCACTCGGCCGCGAAGGCAGTTTAAAAACAATTTTATTTCAGAGTTTCACAGGCAGAAACTCACACTTATGTTTATGGACGCCTCAAAACTTGTATTTCCATTGAAATATCGAAATCGAGATTTTGGGAAATATTCAATAATTCAATACTAGATATGTGGTAAATAAAGTAATAACTTAACAGATTGTTAGGAAAGGGGTAATATCGAAGTGCAAATTTAAACGCCTAGAAAAACCTGAAAGTTGGTATGCAAAGGAATTTTCGTTCACATGCCCAAGCTTCACCCCCATCTCTATTTATCTCTATATCTCTCTGTATCTCTATCTATCTACATCTATATCCTTCTATATATATATCTCCCTCTATATCTCTCTGTATTTCTCTCAGCAAGAGATCTCGTACTTCCGGTGAAATTTTCAATCAAATTCAATATTGCCAATGTTCGATACAGGGGAGGGGGAATTCACAGTGGCGGCGAAGAAGCAAAGTGAATTTTTTCACTCTTAAATGATGTGTGATAGATTATGTCACATCACAAATACAAAAAATCTTCTGTGTTCCATTCACATGAATGTCTCTGCATTTCTGCAACAAACTATTGTTAAAAAGCTTATGTTTCTTTCTACTTCATGTTAATCGAGAAAAAATTAGCAGAAATAGTCTTATTTCCCTGCTGTAAATATGGTGCAAGAATTATGAACATACGCAAGAACAATTTAGGCGTCTGAGTCGTAATTTCACCCGACGATATAAAGGAAGTCTTCGCATTGATGGACACCACTTTCAAAGACACATATCATAGTAGTACTCATTATATTTATGTAATGTTGCGAGGAAGTAATTCTGACGTATACACATTCACGTCATCCGCTGCCTTTGTAAATAACGAAGACACTGTTATTTGTTACGTATTCTTTAGTTGAAGTCGCCCTCAAATACCTCAATATTATACTTAATTTTTTGAGATGTTTATAAAATATCTGATGTATTTATACATATTGCCACCTATAATCTCGTAGTATTTTAAGTCCTGACACTATTATTATTATTCTGTCTGTTCTGTGTAGAAAATGAACTAACCTAAATATTATTTTAAAATTTTGTTTTTCTCAAAAATGGATCTAATGATTTTGATTAAAATACTATTTACTTAAGAAATTTTATAAAATGTATACCTTAGCCCTTGAAGTTCTCTTCATTCTGGATGAGTTTTGGACAACTAGTAAACCCTCAGAGATAGACAAGGGCTTACAACACAAAAAATGTGATCTTATCATACCACTCTGTATATATCACTTACGTTTTCTTTCTTTTTTGCGAAGCTAACCATTTCCGAGTATTTCTGTTATTGATTTTAATCTTCCCATACTTATACTTTTTCAATTAGGAATTCATTATTTGTTTTTCTTCCAAAGAAGAGAATTATTTTAAAACAAACATATTCTAACTAGCTCTTTGAAGATTTACAATATGGTATTCCCTTAACCCTTTTGTATTTACAAGGAAATATGTAATAAAAGTATTTCTGCTGATGTTTATCTCTATTAAGGTAAAGGAAATGGAAAAAGAAGCTTTTTAAGATAAGATTGCTGAAGAATGATGATGATTGGCATTTAAGGGTGCTTAACTTCTAGTCATTAGCGCCCTTATGAAATAATCATGGTAAAAAGCAAGAGATAAAAATATAAAATAAATCAGAGGTAAAACAGCAGCTAAAGTAAATAAAATATTAATGGTAGAAACCATAGATCAATCTAATAAACTATATAGAACAATGCAGCGAAAAAAAGATAAATGTAAAGTCACTTGTGATTAAATATTTAAAAATCATTTCTACCGCTCCAGGAGCATCCATCGGGATAAGTAGAACTAAATCCTTGTTGGAAAAATCATATCGGAAAAAAAATTAACACCCTATCCTGCTTTGTTGTCAGAGGCAAGGAGCTCCGCAAGGGTGAGCGGCAGCTGAAAAGTTGCTCGAAGAGCTGTTAGAGCAACACTCACGTACAGACAATGCCGCTCTACAGCGCGCACAAATAGGAGCAGGATAACTCTTAAGGGGGACTGAGTAGCGAAAATGCTTCAACTTTTCAATTTTTTAAAATTTTTAATTTTCTATAATATTGAAAATAATATACCGAAATGTTATTGCCGAAATCTAAATGAAAATGTATACATATAAATATCTACTTATGTACGTCCTTTAAATTATTATTGTCCTTTTAACTCCTTTCATTTCGTTAGTTTTTTTTTTATTTATAACCGTAACTTCTAAGATTCCATAGAGTTTATAAACATACACCAGCGAAAAGAGGAAGTTTTGGTCTTTCTATTGATGCCACTGTCATTCTGCCGTTTCTAGACAAGAATGAACTGATTATGGAGCTGGAAACGTCTATTTCAACTAAATGTAAATTTATTTTGCTGTTAAAGTTTAAACTCATTATCCAAAGGTTTATTTATTTATTTGTTTACTGTTGGGTGAGCGAATCTGAGAAACAACTCAAGATGTCAAATTCAAATTTTAACCATTAAAGATATTCATCTACTTGTTAAAGCTTAAGCAAGCATCAATGGTTCCTAGTTTAATCTCAAAAAAATAAAATATACTATGAGAAAATATGCGAGAAAAATCTATAAAAAATATGACAGTCAAATTCTTTCAAATTGCTTTAATATCTAAATAGCTTCTAACTACAGTAAACAGTAGTTCAGGAGATGAGCGCATCAGAAAAACACAAATTTGACATTGGTAAGATTGGGAATACTCAGTCATCTTAAAAAGGTGAATATGTGTAAAATTGAGGAGGCTAATGTGCAATCGAGCCAATATCAACTCCTCACGTCAATATATACTAGAGGAACCGGCTAGAGATCGGGAGATCCATGGTTCAAATCCCGGTCATGGCATTTAATGTTTCAGTCTGACTCCACTTATTCAACTCCTGTCCTACACACGGATTACGTGAAAAAACAGTTATCCCTATATTAGAGGAAGTTACCCAGTTTGGAGGTCCTTCACTTTTCTAAGAATGGATACATAAAATGCTATAAATTCACTAGATCAAAAAAATATCTAATGTGTTCCATTCACATGACTTGCTCTAGTTGTTCCGCAAATAAACCTTTGTTACAAATAATTATTTTATCTACGTCTTGCTAATCAAGATAAATATTATCAGAAGTGGTCTTATTACTTGCTCCTTTGTAAGTAGAAGGAAAATAAGTCAAATCTTTTAAGAGCCGGTTGCTATATGAAATAATTGAAATTCGTTTCTGCTTGCTTACTAGGAGTAAACAAAAGAGAGACGAAAAGAAAAATATCTTCCCGTTTGAGAAAGTGTAAAATAGCTTAAAACTGAAACGAATAACATTAAAAACTCGGTAAAGGTTAACACAACAACAAAACTTATAATGGCATAGATTGTATGTTTGAACGAGATATGTGTTTTTGTATAACAAGCTTCTGTCTATCTCTTGCGGTTTACCAGTGCTAGAAAAGTTATAAAAAATCATCCAGAATGAAGAGGTCATTTGAGGCTATTCCCGGACTTCAGAGGCTACTCAGTCTGACTCTACCTATCCAACTCCTGTCCTACATACGCCTTGTGTGAAAATACAATTAAATCAATGCCGATTGGCCATAATAGTAGGCTATACTGTGAATCCTTAAAGTACTTACACTGTAAGTCGCCATTGGCGTTGTCATCTCAAAATAATTTGAGATCACCTTGAAGTTTACCGGGAAACATGCGAGTCAGTTGAGAAACTCAATGATATGCCCGCATGTTGTTATGATAGCTCAGTGGTAGAGCAACCGGTTAGAGACCGTGAGATCCGTGGTTCAAATCCTGCCTATGGCATTGAATTTTTCAGTCTATCTATCCAGCTCCTGTCCTATTCACGTCATGTGTGGAAAAAAAATTAAATCTACTCCCGGAAAATTGAAGATGTGCGTTTTCTTTGTCAGAAAATATATAAAACATATTGTATTTTAATCAAAACCGTCATAGCCAATCTTGAGAACATCAAAGGAGGACATGTAAAGGATTGTCGGGGATACTTGAAAGATACTGAACTTAAATACCAAGTTTGGTATTTAACATTTTCTTTTTCAGTTAAGCTGTGCAGACACACATACACACGCGCAATTTTTTTTTAAATGTTATTATTATAATTCAGAGGACTCAAAAACAGTAATTCCAGCGAAATCTAGGCATCGAATTTGTTGGAGGAATACAACACCTTCTCTGTCCACTGTGTGCATCAGTGGACAAAATATCGGATGACTTTCTCTACATCTCTGCAACAAATTGTACTTAAAAAGCTTATGCTCCTATTTACTTCATGGTAATTAGCAGAAATAGTCTTATTACTTCCTTGTAAGTAGAAGCGAAGTGAGGGAGTTCCATAGGTTAAATGATAGCCAAAAGCTGGTTGATATGCAACTGAAGTTCCTTTGTTTGTATGGAAAGCAGTTAAGAAATCCCTGTATGAGAAAAGTATTACTTTTTGAAAGCTAAAACGAAAAACCAGGAATACCTTAAAAACGATCAACTCCACGAAAAAACTGCATATGCCATAAATTGTGCGTTTTATCGTGAGCTACATTTTCTGTGTAGTAAGTTTTTCACCATTATTTTTTTTATTATTGTTTACAATTGTTCCTAAATATCTAAATTTGGATGCCCCTTCAAATGTTTTGTCTCCAACTACTAGATTTGCAACTATTCGTTTGCCTTTGTCTGCTGTCATTTCCAGGTATTTAGTTTTTTTTTTTCATTTACTTCTAATCCTATTTCTTTAGACCTTCTTTCTAATTCATCATAAACTTCAACTAACATTTTTATCTCTTGCCACGGTCAATATGTCATCTGCATATGCACATATCTGACTGGACTTAAAGAATATTGTTCCTTTAGTATTTATAACAATTTAAACGAGTGCATAAAAGAAAGAATTCGAAGTGGAAATGCAGCCTATTATGCAAATTTAAAGCAATTTAAAAATAGGCTTATTAGTACAGGGACAAAATACAAGATCTATAAAACACTAATAAGACCAATAGTAACGTATGCAGCAGAAACCTGGACCCTAAACAATGTAGATGAAGAAATACTACGAAGATTTGAAAGGAAAATACTTAAGACGAATCTTTGGACCTGTAAAGGATAAAGACCAATGGAGAATAAGATATAATTATGAGATAGAAGAACTAATTAATCAGCAAAATGTTGTGAAATTTATAAAGGTACAAAGAATAAAATGGCTAGGACACATAGAGAAAATGACAGAAAATAGAATGCCAAAAAGAATATTGAAAGGAAGACTGTATGCCTGAAGAAAAAAAAAGAAGACCAAAAACAAGATGATTAGATGATGTGATGGAAGACCTAAGAAAGATTGGAATCAGAGGGTGGAAAAGTAAAGCAGAAGATAGAGATGTGTGGAGGAGGATTGTGCAGGAGGCCAAAGCTCGCTAAGGGATGTAGAGCCAGAAGAGAAGAGAGAAATTTCCCCCCATCTCTTATGGTTTAGCACTTATGCACAATTCCGTAAAATTCATCCAGAATAAAGTAGTCTTCAGGGGCTATTCCCAGAAAATTCAAGATATAAATTTTATTTGTCAGGTAACCATCTTTAGTATACGATATTTTAATCAAAATCGTTAGAGTCATTTTTAAGAAAATCAAAATTTTCAATTTTTTTCCCATGTAAAGGGTAGTTTGGGGACATTTTTCTAAAAATGATCTTTTTATATTCAGGGAGTCTCAAACATGTATTTCCGGTGAAATCTCGGTATCGAATTTTTGGGTGCAATGCAATATATACACTATGTACATAGTTCGTGTAGAGAAAGTAAAAATGAGTCATGTCTGGAACTCCAATTCCTACACGGGACAGCACCGTGTACACCATCCGGGATACAGTTGTCTAGCGGCAGTAGCAAGCTGTCACAAGTTTCAAATCTTAATTTTTCTAACCCATATGATCAATAATCATAATGTAATACATAACTTAAGCTTCTTCAACAAAAACCTATCAATATTAACTAAAAACTATTGTCGACATATAACATGATACAGTTTGTATTGTACGGCATTACTAAACCTGCCAACTTCCATGTGTATTCACTGTAGTGCTATGGCAAAACGAAGGTGAGGGTCGCAGGTGAGGGTCTGCTGAGGGTCGCAGGTTTGCGTCTCACAGGTAGCAAACATTTTTTTCTTTCTCTTAATGGTGTTGAATCAACACATAATGACTTTTGACAGATTTATTTCATACACAACATTTGGTATGTTATGCTAGTTATTCTTCTCTAGATTCTTCTTTAAGAGTTTATTTTAGCAAACAGCAATATGCTGCGCACAAAAGCATGTGATGCGCAAGCGCATCAGGCACGAACAATTTTCTCTCAATGAAAAAAAAATTGGAAAATGTATGGTGTGAAAAAATACCAAAAGTATTGTTTTGAAGCATTTTAGGAATTCAATTTGTTTTAAACTCAACACATTATTCTCAGACAAGGTGACATTTTCTTCCACACATTAGGTAAAGGTGATCGTCTATCATTGAAAAGGGGTCCCGATACGATGCAAAATACGTGGCTTCACAATTCCATCATTGTCGCGTATCTATATCGTGTTGGGGCTATACAAGGGACGATACACTTAATAGTGTGAAGTACCTGGTAATATTAGATAATATTTTGAATCCCTCTGTGAGGATTTGATATACTGATGGAATTATTAAATTTGCACAGGACAATCATTCTGTCCATACGTCTCAAAAATGAGAAATTGGTTTTGAGAGAGGCAGGATATGAGAGTGGTAGACTGGCATCTCTGTTCCCCAGATTTGAAAACTATTGAGAATGTGTGGACTGAGGTAATGAGGAATCTATGCTCCCATTTACCTGTAGATGGACGAAGCACAAAAGATGACTTCAGGGCATGAATTCATGAAGTCTGGGATTTTAGAGCTTACTGTAGACATTGCTGTAGACATTAAATTTTGTCTATGCCCCGAAGAATGAGGACAATTATACGGGCTGAGAGTTGATACAGTCGATATAAATTATGTTTATTTGTTGTATTTTAGTGTTAGATGATAATAGTTCATTTACACATATATAGTTATTTAACATGAGTTAGTAGAATTACGTTTTTGTGTAAAAAAAATAGGTCATAGCCTCAAATGTCAAAGTTATATTAACTAATACAATATTATGTTCCACATATCTGATCAGAGAATTGACAAACAAAAAAATTAAAACAGCGAGAGATTTGTACCTAGTAACTTAGGAGTGGAGGCAATGCTTTCTTAACCTCTTGGCCACCATAACGTTATTTTATGTTCTGTTTTCAGTACTCGTGCGTTATCCATTGCGCTGTCAGTCACAGACAAAAGTACAGTTCTTTCGCGTGCATTGTGAACACAGTTTTTAAGAAGAAACAAGAAGCTCTTTGATCGACACATGGAATCTGGGGATGACCCATTACTTTCTCTACACGTACTATGTACATAGTGCATAGAGAAGGTATTGCACTCCAACAAAAATTCGATTCCAAGATTTCACCGGAAATACATGTTTTAGGATCCCCTGTATCCAAAAAAGTATGTTCAGAAAAAGGTCCGTATGTGTGTGTCCATGTGTCTGTGAACACAATAACTCAAAAACGAAAAGTTGGTAAAATATCAAATTTGACATTCAAATACAGTATATTCGAGATGCGACACGAAGATTTTGGGAAGAATCTTCCCAACCCAAACTACTCTTTAGATGGAAAAAATTGCTAAATTATTTATTTTCTCAAAAATGGCTCTAACGATTTTGATTAAAATACCGTATATTAAAGATATTTATATGGCAAATAAAAGGTGTATCTTGAACTTTCTGGGAATAGCCTCTAAAGACCTCTTTATTCTGAATAGCTTTGGCTGAATTTGGTGTAAATGGTAAACCGTAAGAGATAGACAAAAACTACAAAACAAAATATAGATAACGTTAAAACAAACAATTTATGTCGTATACGTTTTCTTCGTAAAATTGACCATTTCTGAGATATTGCTTATTATTTGTTTCAGGTTTGAAATACTTAAACGTTTCTCACACGAAGGTTGTAATTTCCTGGTCCTGCATAGAAATGTATTTCAACTACATGGCAACCAGCGTTTAAAAGATTTTATTATCGTTTTAGGCTAGTGTATTCGCTTATTTTCCTTCTACCTACAAGGAAGCAAGTAATTGAGACAAAGTCTGCTAATGTTTATCTCAATTATCTATAAAGTAGATAGAAGAATATGATTTTTAATAATAACTTGTTATAACGATGTTAAGAAAGTCATAGGAATGGAACACATCAGATTTTTACTTTCTTTATACGCACTATGTACATAATGTATAGAGAACGCATTGCACTCCACCCAAAAACTCGATACCGAGATTTCACCGGAAATATATGTTATAGGGTCCCCAATATCCAAAAAAAACATTTTCTCAAAAAGGTCCGTGTGTGTGTGTGTGTCCGTGTGTGTGTGTCCGTGTGTGTGTGAACACGATAACTCAAAACGAAAAGTTGGTAAAATACCAAACTTGGTATTTAAGTTTAGTATCTTCCAGGGATGCGACACGAAAATTTTGAAAAAAAAATCCCGCCACCTCCAACTACCCTTTACATGGAACTTTTTTCGAAAATTTTGATTTTGTCAAAAATGGCTCGAACGATTTTGATTAACATTTCGTATATTAAAGATATTTACCTGACAAATAAAATGTATATATTGAGTTTTCTGGGAATAGCCTCTGAAGAGTAGTTTATTCTGGATGAATTTTACTGAATTTTGAATAACTGCTAAACCGTAGGAGATGGACAAAAACATACTACACAAAAAATGTAGAGCAAATTAAAACACACAATTTATGTTATATACATTTTTTCATGGAGTTTGTTGTTTTTGAGACATTCCTTGTTTTTGGTTTCTGCTATGAAAAACGTATACTTTTCTCATACAGGGACTTGTCAACTCCTATCCAAATAAACAAAGGAACTTCATTGACATAGCAACCAGCTTTCAACTATCACTTTAACCTATGGTAGTCCCTTATTTCGCTTCTACTCACAAGGAGGCAAGTAATGAGACTATTTCTGCTATTTTTCTCTGATTAGAATAAAGCAAATATTAGTATAAGCTTCTTAAGAATAATTTGTTGCCGGGATATAGAGAAAGTCATGTGAATGGTACACATCAGATTTTTTTTAATACCCAAGCTGTACATTATACATGGTGTAAGAAAAAGTAAGAGTATTATCTCTACATTTAGAACCATCTAAAGAGAATGGCTTCTATCCGGTATGCAAACCTGCAGCTTAAATCCTTTGGAGGGATTTTAAGCTATACAAATTGGTTTAGCCTGCCGCACTTCTTTCGTGGAGCTGTTCAGATCTGAAGAGCATTACTGTGTATCTCGTTACTATAGAGAACAAGGCGATGTAGCAGCCTGGCTTGTTTTCAAAGGCTCTCCTTAAGCTATTTCCACGCTCTTGCAAACGAGTGAGTTTGTTACGGGCATCTAATCTACACCCAAGTTTTTCATCCCTTCTAGTGTCAGTGACCGAAGCTTCCTTACTTCCTGGCTCAGTTTAATATTAAGGAAAATACAGGCTATTCAAAGAACAGCCAGGCATCAAAGGCAAATATTACACTTGCAACTTCGCAACTTTCTCTGTGACTAACCTCTGACCTTTCTAGCTCTCCAACATGACTTATAGGAATTCCTGTCTTCATGGAAGAAACTCCTATACAACAAATTAACATTTCACACAAGTTACATGCCACTTGAATTTGTTTATATTATATAAAACCTGAAGTGTTCCATTCACACGATTTTCTCCATATCTTCCTCAAAAAATCTGATTTCACTTGACTTTCTCTACATCTCTGCAACAAATTATTGTTAAAAAGCTTATACTTCTATTAATTTCATGCTAATCGACAAAACATTAGCAGAAAACATTCTATTACTTGGTTTCTTGTAAGTAGAAAGGAAAAAAGAGAGTATCATGGATTAAAGTGGTAGTCAAAAGCTGATTTCATTGTGACCGAAATTAGTTTATTTGTATGGACAGCAGTTGACAAATTCCCGTATGAGAATAGTATAAGTAATTTAAAGCTGAAACCAATACCAAGGAATACCTAAAAAAATATCAACTCCACGAAATAAATGTTTATAACATAAATTGTGTGCTTTAACGAGGTCTACATTTTTTGTAAAGTTAGTTTTAGAAATTCTTATGGCAAGAAATGTTTTACAAACCTTTTGGAAAAAGTGACATTAGGAAGGATTCTATATAAATTAAACAGAACAGTTCATTAGCCTGGGAATGGGTCCAAACTTCTAATCCATGTTAAGGAAGAAGTTTGTTACTTGATTGGCTTTAAAAATTAATAAGAAGCCATTTCGATTAGTTTTATTTTTTGAACACGTAAACAGTAGATAAAGAAGATATTACAGTCCAATCAAGAATTATATATCGAGATTTCATAGGCATACATCTTTTGCAGTCCCCTAAATAAAAAACTATTTTGGGAACGGTCCGTGTGTC